>VZRV01007593.1:498395-659981 GCA_013398115.1 Falcunculus frontatus
AAAAAAAAAAAAAAAGGACAAATGCATTTGGAGAAGAGTGGGGACTTCTGAGGGATCAGTTTAAAAGAAGGGATTAAAAGCACTTCATATAGCCCTCAGGGGAAGCAACAGTCTACAGACATTGGAAGATTGTGGGCTTTAAAGGTTGAAAACAAATGTGAGGTACTAGGAGGGGGTTTATTTGGATCCCCTTTTCCCATGTGAAATTGTGGGTGACTTTCTAGATAAACTTGTTTTGAGGGTGAGCTATTTGCTTAGAATAGTGTTGTGAGCAACAGTGTGTGGGAATGTAAAAAATGCTAGGATGGTGCCTAGAAAAATAAATGTGAATTGAATATAGGACGTAACTCTATCCAGGCTTGGAGATAGTTTAGCATAATCAGCTTTTTCCATCCATAACTCAGAGGATACTGTACATTATTAAAAGCAGAAACTTCAGGCCACTTGACTATTGGTGTCTTACAGCTGTAAGGATGTGAATGGTAGGTGTTAAAATCAGCCACAGGAGGGCCCTTGCATTATTTCCCTGCAATCCTTTAAACATATTGAGGATAATAAAGGAGGAAGCCTGTTCAAGCAAGGGTAGACAGAGGCTAAAAAGATCAAGTCAGTCTGTGCTCGAGTTCCTGTCAGTATGGACAGGAAAGGAACACTCTGATTCATGAATAGTTCACTGTGCATTTCAGTTCATCTACTTGTAGAAGCAGGAGTCATTTCCCCTTCTGTGATTTTAGCTGGATGTCGTGCTCCTCCAGTAACAGGTTCAGTGTGTACAACAGAGGTCTGGACATGAGGACTGAGATAAAGGGGGAATTTCCAGGGCAGTGCTAAGCATCTGTTCCAAATTTTCCAGACACCTAAATTTGGTGCTGTTCTATTTATTGCTAAAGCACCTTTTCTCGTTTTTGCTTGTATCGCCTTCACTGTGGCTTGAGGCCCATCAGTCAATGCTGCAATGATTTCATAGAGTCATAGAATGGTCTGGGTAGGAAGAGCCCTTAAAGTTCATCTCATTTCAATCCCCTGCCACAGGCAGGGACAACTTCCACTATCCCAGGTTGCTGCAAGCCCCCTCCGACCCGGCCTTGGACATTTCCAGGGATGCGGCAGCCACAGTTTCTGTGGGCACCCTGTGCCAGGGCCTCACCACCCTCACAGGGAAGAAGGAGTTCTCAATATTGTCAGACCAGTTGTGAAATAGGGACTTTTCTGAACGAACAAACATCCACATTGGAGCTGACTCAACCCATATCTTCTTTCTTCTTTCCCTCTGGATATTCTCTCTTACCCTGTGTTAGATTTACTCGTGCTAGGAGGACCTTCCCACCAGTCCTGATCTCAGGCTTCCTCTTTGTCCAAGGAATACCCATCCGACCTTTCCATGTGTACAGACAGGAGGCAACTTTATCTTTTTTTCTCTGAGGACATACCTATTAGAATTTATTGCTCTTCCAGAAAGTCTGTTTCTTGCAGGTCCCTCAAAAGCATTCATACCCAAGTTCAGGGATCAAAACAATCCCTTCATACTCAAGGAAGAGTCTTTCTTGCTCTGTTTTGATCATGCATTTCAGATGAAGGATTTGGGGATAGAGTGGGTGTGTAGAGAATTGGTTTCCTCTTGCCCTGATCCAGAGGAAAGATTTGACACCCCTTTTAGACATCTTCACAGTAGTATTGGAAAATTAGTTACCAGCTACAGCTCTGAATGAAACTGCATTGAGAATTTACCTCTGATCTATTCTCCCTCAAATGAAGCATTAATTTTTTTTCCACTGAGAGGAAAGAGATAACTCATCTCACATGAGAATTGTTGCTCTGGCAGTCAACATCCACCCATACTCATAAAATAGCCTTTCTTTCTACTGATATGTAAGGAAATTCAAATGAATACATTAATTAATGGGCATCCCAATTAAATATTGAAGAAATTTATTAACAAATAAACAGATCAGTAAATTCACATTTTTTAGCTGGGTGCCTCAATCTGTCCATGAAGTGATCAAACCACCAAGATACATTTTTATGGTTTGAGACAAAGAAGGACAATACTTTGTTTACATCTAACATTGTATTTTTTTTTCCCCAGAAGTTCTGCCCTTGCCTATCTTGGCAAACATCTTCCATTGCAAAGCTTGCTTTTGATAACATTTTTCTAAGGAAAAAGCATTTCATCAGATAATACATGACCAGCTCTTTAGGATACAGTTCCTCAGACTGAATCCTTCCTGGAGCAATAAATGCCTTTTTTTTTCTGGATTAACTACATTTTTAGAAGCCTTCACCCCTTTGGGTGTTAAGATTCAAAGGGAAAATCCTTCTACGGGTGCCAATGTCAGGGATATGAATCGTGGGAGATGCTGTGCTGTTTGTACATCTGCACCTGGCCTGTTTTGAAAACCATCTCCACCACTGCTGCCTCTGGCATTTATCCCCTTTCCAGGCCCATGATGGTTTTTTACAACCCCCTGAGGCCCAACATATCTGGCCATCAGGACAGCAAGTCACCAAGCAGCAATGAACAGCAACCATGTGCAGAGAATTCCTTCAGAGGCTCTCCCCCCGCTTCCTGATTTCTCTGCTCCTGAACGTTTGCTCTTTCATACTTCATTGGAGAATTGTGTTATCTCCATGAGATGTGGCCGGGCTCAGTGCGGGAATGTCTGCGGCAGAACATCGCCCTCCTCCCATGGACACCACACCGGGACAACGCCTAGGAATGGGGGCTCTTCTTGGCTACGAGAAATGTAAATAAATAAAAAAATAGAAGAAATAAATAGAAGAAGGAGATGTGGGGAAAGCAGAGTGGGAGAGAGAGAGGGGAAAAAAGACAGAGCAACTTTTTTTTCCCCCCAATTCTTCTCCGAAGGAAGCAGCAGTGTCTCCTTGCAGAACGACAACCCTCAGGATACAGCAGTTGTCTTCAAATCTGTGACCATAAAAAATCATTATCTCTGTGAAATACAGCAATTTGGGAGATAATCAAACAGTGACCAGGGGGCAGAGCTGCCAATCTGAAGGATTATGCTCTGTGCATGCTTGATTCTGTCTGACCTTCCTCCGAGCCAGCTGTCAGCTTGGCGAAAACGCACACGGATCGACTCAGGGCACATTCATTAGACTGTCTTCGGTGAAGAAGTCATTTGCATAAAACCCCAGCTTTCTTAATTAGTACTTCATTTTTCCCTTGACTTATTTTGTGGCTAAGTTCACTTGTCTTTTTTTTTTTTTTTAACTTGCCGAAAAATAAAATGGGGGAGGAGATTTCCTTTTTTTTTTTTTTTTAATGTGGGGGCAGGAGGGAATATGACTTGCAAATTAACTCAGTGATAATTAGCCTATTAACATTTTCAGATATGTAGGAGGTTTCCAAATGTTAAAAAAAAATTGAGAAGGGGGGAAAAGTGTGCAGGGGAGTACTGGAGTTGAAATTTATTATCTAAATTTCTGGATGGGCAATATTGAAATGTTGGGAAAGAACAACTGTCCATGCTGAAAATTTTTTTCTCCTTTTTTTACAATGACACAATCCATTCTCCAAGAGTACTTAGGAAAATGATTCTTTTTCATTCCTGTGGACAAGCAATGGAATTTTTCTGTGTTGCATAAAAAATAAAAATATATTTTTCTTCTACTACATGTACTGAATTGTTTGAATTAAGAAAAAGTTGTGCAAGTACTGCAGTTTTACCTGGACTTCTCCTGTATGTACTAATAACGGTTTTCAAATCCCCTAAAAGATTCAAAAAAATAGTTGTGTCAAAATAAATGGCAAATTGTTGTATGAGTTTAAAGTATTCAGTTAAGATTCACCACACTTTACTGATTTAAGATTGTTCTGTGATTTCTGGGAACAAACCAGCCACAGGAATTATTGTCTTGTGTTGCAAGGAGTGTTCAGAGGAAAGAGAGATGCCAAATTAGTACAGCATTATCAAATTTGCTCTTCAGTTCAAAGTGGATGCTAATGATGCTTGCTCTCTGTTTGATATTCTGCTCCAGCCTGATGCAGGAAGGTGTTTCTAGGTACTCCTAAGCTGAACCATAAACTAGTCCAATTTACATCTCAGTACTGCCATTAGAACACAATTATTGCACGAGGGGAGGGAAATCTTGAAGTCCAAGCAACACCCTTGTCACTGATAAATCATAAAATAACGGAGGTAATAGGCATACACACACTAGCACACTGCTTTTGTGACAGAATTCTGTTTGAAATGGTGAAAAAGCAGTAAAAATTCCTGCCAGATTTTTGTATTTTCCTTCCCATCAAGCAAGAGAGAAAAAATGTAACTGGGAACATCTTTGTTTTAGATATATATTACAGCTCTCCTCTGGTTTTACAGTTTTTTTCCAATATAGGACTTGCACAGTTTCAAGACAGGGAAGGTTGCTGCTGTCAAGATATTGAACATCCCTAAATTTGAAGAGTCAGAACCAGCCTTCAGAAGACAAAGAATTTCAGGTGTTTTGCCAGGACCTGTTCGCTGGTCCTGAGAGTGAGAGGTTCAGACTGGTGTGTGAGTAACAGTGAATTGCCTCAGCCTCCAAAACAGCATAAATGCATCCAAACTGCCTAAAAGGAATTGTCCTTGGCCCACACCAAGACCCCAGATATTCAGTGAAATCATCTGAGGCAACACTCGTTGGCCTGCAGTGAAACCACACTGAAAACTGTTCTGGGTATAAAACAGTATGAACAGCCACAGTTTAGTGCCTGTGTCCACTTCCAGCAGTGCTTCATTTACTCAGGCAGATGTATCCTCAGCTATTTCCGTCTGGGAATTAAAACTGATTCTGAGGTCCATTTCAGATTTTGTTCACTGGGGTGTTACAAACAATATACTTAAGCAAGTACCTAGAAAACCCATTTATGTGTATTTATAATATTACTAAAGAGGCAGATTAATGAAATGTCCTGAAGACTGTACATGCAGACTTTTAATAGACAGAATGAATGCAACAGCATGTCAAGCTCTCGCTTTTGTGAGTTATATATTGGTATAAATCAATTAACGGAAGTGAACAGCTTTCAAATTTCAGCTGTTCTGACCCTGTGCCAGAGGACTTCCACACTGTTAAACACACATTTTATTTCCTGTCTGATGTCTGAAACAGCATTTCAAGTGCCCCAAGAGAAGCCGTAGTTATGGAAGTCAAATGCAAAGAGCACAGAAGTCAATAGAAAGTTTACTTCAGCCATTTTTTGCGTTTCTCCCAATTACATCTGGACGTTTATGCAGACCTGTCAGAAAAAGTCTAATCTTCAAACATTTTTACTTTTTTTGTGTAGACTAAAAACAAGCAACTGAATACTAGAAGCTGCTCAAAATAGGAAAAATCCAAAAATAAAAGTCTACGCAGTTTCATTCTCATAGAAAGAAAATCTCGTGGGGAAAAGCTGGATTTTAGAGCCAATCAATGTGCCATCCCTTTGTAAATTGCACTACACTTATCCTCAGTAAGTTTGGGATATATCCAATACACTCTCAGCCTCACAGCACTTAAAATCTCTTGTCAGTAGCCTTTGATGCACTCTTGTAACCTTCTGTTATTCTGGGAGAATTTACTAGATTGCAAAGGATAAAAATTTATTTCATTATTAGACTGAAAGATTCAGCAGTAATTCCCAATTTAGTTACTAGGGACAATCTAAAGTCTGGTTCTAACCCTTCCACACTACTTTTATGCCCTCTCAGTGTCACCACACTCAGCAGATATTTTCATTCAGCTCTCAGGCACCAAATCTAGATTCCAAGACACTCAGCACAGACCTATAGGTACTTCACTCACATTATTCAGAGTTCTCTCCTTATTCTATTTCCCTCTGAATTAAAGCTGCAATTCAGAAAGGTCAAGTTCTGAGATGTAAATAAAATATTGTTCCTATGACACGTTCATATAAGTCCAAGAGGAGTCATCAATCACTGATGGTTGATTCAGTACAGTTACAGCTATTTTAGGTCCTTTTTAAAGAATCCATTTTTTATTTCCAGTCTAGGCAAAGGTCATCATATCTAACTTTTCCAATACCAAAATTAGGCATTTAGTCAGCCAGTCAGCTATGGTTCTGCTATTGCTGAAAGGAGAAATATTAAGAAATCAATAAAATCTAACTAAAGGAGGCACCAGTTCTGTGATGGGATGAATTGTTCTCCCTGGTATCTAGTCCCTCCCTGCTAACCATTGGGACCTGTCTTGACAGATGACGTAGTGAAGGAAAATTATTTCTAGAAAAGAACAGTTCAACGAGATGAGTCAAGGGTTTAATTTCTTGATTACGTGGCAGAGACAGTCTTGAAAGCTTTCTTGTCATTGTAGTAATCTCAATGTAAGATGATGATGATGACGATGATTATTATTGTTATTATTGGGTTGGGTTTTTTTTTAATTTTATCTTACAGTTGTTTGAGTTGGAAGCGACTTTTAAAGGTCATTTAGTCCAAGACCTCTTCAATGAGCAGAGACATCTTCAACCAGACCTGGTTGCTCAGAGCTCCGTCCAACCTGACCCCGAATGCTCCTAGAGATGGGGTATCCAGCACCTCTCTGGAAAACCTTATATGATGGACCCCTTTCCAAACCCATTTTCTGTGGTTTTGATTTTATAATGAGTGGGAATTAGGTGATGTTTCTCAAATCCGTGAGTTCTTGGTGCCTGGAATGCACTGAATACTCTACAGAGTTCTACAGCTTCCACTACTGCTTCTTTGGCACCTAATTATCTTTTCATGCACCATCCCATCTAAAATCTTTGGGACAAAAGGCATCTGAATTCCAGACAGAGACTCAAAGAATCACTGTTCAAAAGTTACCATGCCTGATTCCAGGCAGAAAACATCTTCTAACGCTGCATGGAGGTCCCTGTGTGGAGCAGAACAGCTGTATCAGAATGCTTACGCTTCAGGAGGCAGATTTTGTGTCCAATACTAACATGCTGTTGGTCAGTTCTAAATGAGGCTTCCACTTCTCACATAAAAAAGAAACCAGAAAATCCATAATAAAATCCATAAGGCTGAATGGTAAACTCTAATGTAATAAAGCTATACCGAGAGCTCCTGGAAAAGGGACGGACACACAAACCCACAGTTTACTCCAGTCTTGAATATTTTTCTCCCTTCAGTCTCCAATTTGATGACTAAATACCAAAACGGGACTTGTTTCTTGAGCTGTGTAGAAATAATAAGAAAATCCATCAAACCATGGAACTATTTAGGTTAAAAAGACCTCTAAGATCACCGAGTCCAAGCATTAACCCAGCACTGCCAAGGTCATGACACTGAACCGTGTCCCCAAGTTCCACATCCAAACGGTGTTTGAACACTTCCAGGGATGGTGATTCCACAACTTCCCTGGGCAGCCTGTTCCAATGCCTGACAAATCTTTCAATGAAAAAATTGCTCTTAATATTCAGTCTACGTCCCTCCTTGTGCAACCTGAGGCCGTTTTCCCTTGTCCTGTCCCTGTTCCCTGGGAGCAGAGCCTGACCCTCCTGGCTGCCCCCTCCTGTCAGGGAGTTGTGCAGAGCCACAAGGTCCCCCCTGAGCCTCCTTTTCTCCAGGCTGAGCCCCTTTCCCAGCTCCCTCAGCTGCTCCTCATCAGACTTGTGCTCCAGTCCTTATAACACTTTCATTGCCCTCCTTTGGACATTAATGTGTCCAAATAATGTGTAAATAAAAATATGTAAATAAAGAAAAAATACTCTGTTGTCTTCAGCAGACCTAAAGAAAGATTTATCCTGTCAAGATACTGCCCTGCTAAGGTTTGTCATGTCTCATCCTTCAGCATTTCACAATATGTCTTCTCATTGCTACTTATTTTGTTCCTTAAATTGCTGCATTTTTTTCTTTTCTTTGCCATTTCTTCTTTTCTTTTTTTTTTAAACTACTAAAATTTAACCTAAATTTCCCTGCCACAGCTTAAATCCATTACATCTTGCTCTGTCCTAGTTGACTAATGAGAATAATTATCAAACTATTCTTCAATGTGAATTATCTACTCAGGCTAAAATAAACCCACCAATCTCATTTTCAGTGAAAATCCCAAGCCTAGCCAACAATTGCAATCCCTGAAGTGAAATAACAGGGTTTTATTTACTAAGGTCTTCAGTCTA
This sequence comes from Falcunculus frontatus, assembly GCA_013398115.1. Taxonomy (NCBI): domain Eukaryota; kingdom Metazoa; phylum Chordata; class Aves; order Passeriformes; genus Falcunculus; species Falcunculus frontatus. The sequence goes on from VZRV01007593.1 coordinate 506,506, forward strand.
TTCACTGGATTTTATTGGCATTGAAATAACATTTGGGCAAGATTATACTGCATATCTCTTTTTTTTTTTTTTTTTAAGTATGGCTGTTTAAAAGCCCATAATTAAAAAGCCTCTGTTAATACTCTGATATTGCCACCAGGATCGAAAAGAGATTAGTGCCAGCATTCTAGGCTACTAAAGCATGTGCATACTACTGAACACACACTCAGTGGAATGCTCATTCCCAGAAAAAAAAAGAGTCATATAAATAGGATTCTTTCCAAGATGCTCCAAGCATCAGCCGAAGGACTGGATCTTTGTGCTGTCTTGGCACAGAGAACCTCTCAGCTGGTGTAAAACCGGTGTACCTGGCTGTCATGTCAGCCCTTCCCTTAATATAGCTTAAAAATCAGCTGCTCTAATGCTTATCTGGGATATGATTCCTGGAACCACGGGCAGCCTTGTAAAACACGACACTTCCCCACCGCTCTGGGTTACTCTTTGCAAGGGCTGACAAAGGCAGGGCTTGATGTGTGCAGAGATGTGTCGTGTCAGGATGTAACATTTTACCGTGACGGAGAATAAATATGTACAATTTAAAAGAATGTATGAAATATTGTTGTATCACCACACATATTCTCCAGAGTGGACCAAATGTTCCTGGAGAGGAGAGAGCAACAGGCCCAAATATCACTAGGGATAAAAAATGGGAAAGAAAACATCTGGGTGTGCAAAATGCAGAATGATTCCCTTACAACAACAGCCTTCCTTCCATTGGCCCAAACACTTAAATTTGCACGACTAAGGGTGAACAGGTAAAACAAACTGGAGTCCAATTCATTGTCCAGCCTCAAGAAGGGTCTGGAGTCAAGGTGGGGATGCCGAGGAGCAAGGAGGGCCCTTCTCACCAGTGCCACAGGAATTCCACTTCATTTTGGCATTACCTGAGCATGCTGCAGCGCTGGCTCTGGACAACATCATTCCTTTGTTGTGTTTGAACCATCTCTGTCTTGAAAGGTTCCACAGCTCACCTGGAGCCTTGGGAATACAAATAACTCTGGGAAATACAACAGAGAAGCCGTGGTTACCCCATCCCTGGAAGTGTCCAAGGATGGACGGGGCTTGGAGCAGCCTGGGGTAGTGGAAGGTGTCCCTGCCCATGGCTGGGGGGGCGGTTGAATGGGATGAGACTTAAGATCCCTTCCAACCCAATCCTATCTAATATTCTAGGATTCTATGACTATGTTTTTTTCCAACATCCCAATTCTATTTATTTCTTTATTTTTTTTTTACCATAATAAACTGAAATGAAAATGTCAATTCTGAATAATTTAAAACCTGTAGTCTAACTGATCTTTATTATGAAGTGTCTTGTCTGACTTTCTCTTAATTTTATACAGAAAAAAAGTTAAAATCCTACACCTTAACATTGCCATAATAAATTTGATGTTTTTGATATTTTAATTAAGCTTTTTTAAAAATACAATCTTATTCTGGTGAAGTAGACACCATTTCAAAACTGTAAAATTAAAGGAGAGTTAAATCTTTCCCAGTTATGCTGCCAGTTCTGCTGTTGCATTTACAAAAGGCATTATTACAGAAACGGGAAAGTTTTGAGCATAGCAGGAGACTTCACAGAGATTTCTTAATGTTCAGGACCTGGATAATCACAAGGTTAAACATATGTAGTGTCTAAACTGAAATTCTTGTTAAAAGAACAGAAAAATGCACAGAAAAAGAGATGCAGCCCTCAAAAAGAGTTTTCATTCGCACAGTGACTCTGAATTCATTGGATTGTTTGATGGAGAAGGACATCCTCAGTGACGACATAAAACTGCTTTTCCATGGATTAAGAAAGACACCAAATATAATCTAAAAGTAACAGACATGTTTTAATTTTTGTTCCAAGATAAAAATAACAGCAATTAATGCAAGTTTTTGTCACCTCAATGTAAATGAGAAAGACCCCAGAGAGCTCAACAGAATCATTCCAGATTTTTGCTGATATAAATCAAACCAGGATTTCACTCATCTTACTTGAACAGAATTAAAATGCAACTTCAAATTATTTAGGTGCTCAAACATATTTATTAACATTGAGTGTCATCCATAGGGCTCAGTAACAAAAGGTTTGTGTCAAATTTAGAACTTCCCTGCACGAAGGGTGGTTCCTACCATTAAAAAAAAGGCCAGATCCTGCCCTATTTGCGGTGTGAATAAACGAGCCAGATAAAAACCAGGGATAAGGAAATGATATTGTTCCCTTTTTTTAAAGATCACGGAATGAAGCACACAGCAATTAAGTGTTGCAGCCAAGGTCACATTGTGATTTGCAATCCATAGCACGTCGAGGTTTTGAACCCATGTTTCAAGCTTCACATCCAGAGCAATGATTTTTTATTATTATTATTTTTACAGCACAAAACATTTGTGCTGGAGATTTCTTTTATGGCTAGCATATGATGTGGCAAATGCAATTTTAAAAATTATATAGCTCAAAAATTTTCTGCTTTCTTAATGATCCTGTTTTTTCTTACATTCAGAGTGACCAGGCTTTATTTTTCTTTCTTTCCTCTTCCTTTTGGGGAAGGGATTTTTTGCTTAGGTATCAAATTGCGATCTTACATAAGTCCAAATAAAATAAAATAAAATAAAATAAAGTAAAATAAAATGGCTACCTAAATACCATTACCTGAAATTTTGAAACATTAAGACTTCAAAAGGGTTAATTAATTACATTAGCTGTGTCATTATCCTGGCAACATTCTGCCTGAGGGCATATAGATCTATTCAGCTGCTGAGTTTGAAAGAGCTGTGTCCTTCTCTCACAGAAGAAAATTCATCAGACATTAAAAACATAGTCATTAGCAGAACATATTGTTTTCTCTCCACCAGATTGAGGAACATCAGATGGAATAATCAAAACAAATATAAAATAAATATTTCTCTTTTTAAAAAAATGTGGAACTCAGAATTCATCACAAGTCAGAATAGATTTTTTCTGTAAGTTGAAACTGCTTAATATTTATTGATTGTGGAGAACCAAACTTGCCACTGTCTCACACATTTGTGGTCAAAAATGGGTGTCAAATTCTACCGTATTAGCATAAAAAAAAATGATGTTATCACTTTTAGCAGGTGTAAATAACTGTATAAGGTACAACTCGTATAAATATAGAAAAATTGGTAAAATAAGGAAAGGACAACAAAGATGCTTAAAGGTATGAAATAGGTTCCATGTAAAGGGAGATAAATGGAAATAAATCTCTACAGCCTGGAGAGACTAATTGTTTCAGGATGGGACAGAAGTCTATGAAATCATGACAATCATGGAGGAGGCAAAGAAAGAACAATTATTTGCTATTCCTTGTAATACAAAATCCAGTAGGTATCAAATAAAGTTATCTGAAAGTGGGCTCAAAATAATTAAAGGAAAGTACTTTTTCACACAGCACAAAATTAAACTATGAACTCATTGCCACGGGATGTTGGGTTGTTGCGAATGTCATAAGTTTTCACGGGTTCAAAAAGCAATTAGATACAAACATGGAAGGAAAACCCTTCATAGACTACAAGAGACAAAGGAATAACCCCCAGGTCAGGAAATTGCATAGCCACAGATTGCAGAAGGCTGGGAAGCTCAAATGTGGGAACATCAATGCATATCTTCCTTTTTATGCCCCTTCCTAACAAGAAGTCAGAACCGGCCATTGCTGGAGACCGAAAACCTGTCTCTACAGTCTGTGGTCTTATGAATACATCTACTTTTACAAATCAGTTGAGAATTAGTCTAAAAATATTAGCTCTAGAGTAAGAGGAAATGGTTTTTTAATTACAAATATATCCTATGGTTTCATGTGGTGCTGCAGTTCTAGCACAGACCCCCATGGGTTCATCCTTTTTGCAGTACTATTCGGGGCCACATGATGAGGAACTCACCACGTGCTCATGATAATTTGGGAAGATCTTTCCTGTCAGAACTCAAAACTGCAGCCACCAGTGCTGGTTCTGTTGGAAAGTCTTTCACCTCTGTCATATCACAGAATCCCAGGTTGAGTAAGGTTGGAAGGACCACAGTGGCTCATCTGGTCCCACCTCCCTGCTCAAGCAGGCTCATCCCAGAGCACAGGGCACAGGATTGTGTCCAGACAGTTCTGGAATATCCCCAGTGAGGGAGACTCCACACCCTCTCTGGACAATCCGTTCAGTGCTCGGTCACTGCACAGGAAAGTTCCTCCTCATGTCCAGGTGAAACTTGCTGGGATCAGTCCCTGCCCATTCCTCTGGTGCCATTGCTGGGCTCCACAGAGCAGAGCCTGGGCCCTGCCCTGAGCCCTCCCTGCAGCCAGGGACACCCAGGGATGAAGGTCCCTCTCAGCTGTGTCTCCTCTCGAGGCTGAACAGCCCCAGCTCCCTCAGCCTTTCCTCATAAGAGAGATGCTCCAGTCCCTTTCATCATCTTTGTCACCCACTCCAGGAGCTCCATGTCTCTCTTGTCCTGAGGAGCCCAGAAATGGACACAGCACTCCAGATGTGCCTCATCAAGGGTAAGCACAGGGGCAGGATCCACTTCCTTGACCTGCTGGCAATGTTCTTCCTGACATAACCCCCAAAACCAAAATGAATGTTGTATATCCACTGTGATGTGAACCATCACTATGCACTTCTTATAAATCCTTCTTAAACAAAAAAAAACCCCAAAAAACCCTAAAACAAACAAACAAACAAGAAAAGACCAACCAAAAAACCCAACAACAACAACAACAACAAAAAAACCAGCAACAAAACAAATGCGTGTCATTTATGAGATGTCAGGGACCTAAAAAAGATCCATCGTTTAAAAAATTGATTAAAATTACCTTTGTTTCAGTTTGAGCTGAACAAAAGCTGCCCAGTTATAAGCAGTTGCACCCTGATGCCATTATTGACTTCTTGAACTCTGCCAGGAAATAAATTTCTCAAAAATATATAAATCAATCAAATCTGAGTAACATTTATGATATTGGCAAACGACAATGTCTTGACAGCAGGGTCATTCCCTGACAAAGTTCACAGCCCTGTAAACTGCCACAAACAGTGCTCCCAATTTTTATAAGAGTACCAAACCAGATGCATTTTCCCAAATATTATGCAGAGTCAACATTAAATGTGGGAATAGTTCCCTTGCAATTGGCAGAAATTATACTATAAAAACTGAACATATGTACCAGATTTTTTTGCTTTTCCTTTTTGCTATTGTTTAGAGATCTAAATAGAAACTCTAGTATACCAGTGTTGTAAACTCTATAAAGAAATCTAGAAATCACAAGGTTTCTCCAGGAAGAAAAGTTTGAAGATAAAAAAATTAAACCCAACAACAAATCTACTTTATAAATTATTAGAAAGGGAAAATAAATAATTGGTCTCATAAATAGTGAATTCTGGATTGGTAGTTGATAAAAAAGGAGTTGGAAAGGACCCACCACCAGCACATGGGAAATGGTGTATAATAAATAAGCATTAAGGCTGGTTAAACAAATCTATAGACCTGCAGTATGAAATATACCAAGAGTTTATACACCTCTGTTCTCACAGAGACAATCTATACATGATCTCAGACATGAAATTTGAAAAAATCTATGTGTATTTTCTAGTTTCATTGTCTCCTGTTTCATCCTAAAAAAATCTTTTGTTGAAAAACATTTTCTTTTTAATTTATCATTGAAAATCAAACTCATGACATGAGCCAAAACCTCTGAATCCACCTTAAAATGTCACTAAGAGAATTTGCTGCTCCAGCCCATCCCTTCATAATTGAATTATGCAGCCTGAGTTGATTTACAAAGGTCTTCTGGTCACTGACAAGTGCTGGAGGCTTGGTTCAGGTGTTTCATGGATACACCAAGTGTAATTTGAGAAGCCAAAGGTATCCCAAACATCTGCAGGGGCCAGCTAGATCTAACTTGGGACTTCTGGGGGATGTTACCACCTCTGGATCATTGCTTGTGAGTCTCTGCATATCGAATGGCACTGTAATCTGAACCGAGCGCTTTGAGAGATTTACAGATAAATGCCTAATTCTCCTTGATAGTCAAAAAGGTATCAGGAGCCCAGCTGGCCTGATTTATTTATTTTTTTACTTATTTACTCTTCCTTCTTTTTGTGGTTTTAATGCAGTGCTGATACATCCTCAGTTAATGTTTTCTCCACTAAAGTAAAACACACCTGACAGAGTTCAAGAAGCATTTGGACAATGCTCTCAGGCACACAGTGAGATTCTTGGGGTGTCCTGTACAGGGTCAGGAGCTGGGCTCTATGATCCTCGTGGGTTGCTTCCAGCTCAGGATATTCTGTGATTTTACATGAAATAAAGATAGCTCAAGGTCTCTAGATGGTTATCTTCAACATCATCTCCCTATCAAAGTTCTACCTTCTCAGAATGGAAGTGCAGCATTTCCATCCCACTGTAGGGACAGATAATTTTATGGATGTCTTCATCTACTACTCTTTGAAAGGAGGTTGGAGCCCTGTGGGGGTCAACCTCTTCTCCCCGGTAATAAGTGATAGGACAAGAGGAAAACGCTTCAAGTTGCACCAGGAGAGGTTTAGATTGTCTATTAAGCAAAATTCCTTCACCGAAGGGGCAGCCAAGCTTTGGAACAGACTGCCCAGGAAAGTAGTGGAGTCACCATCCCTGGAAGGATTTACAAGATGTGCAGATGTGGAACAGCTTCATAGATGGAAAATCACTTCTATGCAAATAACTAACTCATAACACATAAGAATTTTCATTCTCATATTTTTAAGGACATCCAAATAGTTGCATAGTATTTTTACCAGATCTCATGGAATCCTGGAATCACAGAACAGTTTGGGGTGGAAGAGACCTTGAAGATTTCAACCCCCTGCCATGGGCAGGGGCATCTTCCACTAGACTAGGTTGCTCCACGCCCTGTCCATCCTGGCCTGGATGGAACTCCACAAAGGATGAATTGTATTTAGAACCTTGTGGGCTTGGTGGCTTAAAGATCTGACAACAGAAAATTATTGGTTATTTCCTATAGTAAACAATGAGTGAATTTAACTTCTTTGTGTGGAAAATTGTTAAGTTGCTCTACTTCATAGTATTTTGTGGGGAATTGGAAGATACTCATGACTGTGATTCTCTTTTCTTTCCTCCTCTTACTGCTTTTCACTGGTAATATATTGAGAAAAAAATGAAATATTAAGTAGAAATATCCTAGAATGGCTTTCTGTTTCGCTGGGGGATGACAGATGAAGTGGAGAAGATACCTGTTGGATTTACAGAGCCGATCCATCAGCCCCTGCTTGACCCACAGCTGTCATCTCCCTACCAATTAATACTTACCACTTGTAAATGCCTTCAGCCAGGGAGGGTTGAGAGGCGAGAGGAGGTAAGGCAGGGAGAAACCTAAAAGGGAGGTTTTGTGAGGAATTGCAGGGAACACTGTACATCATGAGGTAATTACAGCTCGGCCTGTCCAAGTGTTACCCTGCAATGATGAATTATAGGCATGAGGCTGCAGCACTTCACTTTCTTACTCGTAACTAAATCAGAATCCTTTTAAGTTTTAATTAATCTGCTTAGCTTTAGTTGTGAGGGAGCAGGGGAGTGGGGAAGGAAGGCAGATTAACCCTTCAATTTACAAGGACTTTCACAGTGTCTCCTCTTGGGCTATTTTTCCCTTAAGCACCTGAGGGAGACAGCATTATCAGTCTGACGTGGGGGCCCATTAGGCTGTGATTTTTAAATTTTTTTTTAATTTGCTAGTGTCTGGTTAGTTCTCTCTATTTCATTATCAAAAACCAATTAATTTTCTGTAAAAGCATCAAATTAATTACAAAATACTATGGAAATATAAAGAATGGAGGAATTTCCCTCTTCTCTCCTCCTACCCTTGCCTCATTATGGGAAATGTGTTGGGCCCCTTGGCAGCAAAGCCCTATTAAAGAGCTACAGACTGTCTAGCTCCTCATTTAAAATTCTGTTGGTGGTGTCAGGAGGCCTGCATGATGGGGGTAAGTCCGTTTCCACCCACAGAGATCATTTTCCAATTCCCCAGCACAGAAAAATACAGTCATAAAATCATTACAAGTAGGACTGGAAGAGACCTCAGGAGGAAACCCAGTCCATGTCCTTTACCTATTCACCAAAGCTGCAAGGCATGGACACGCTCCAGCCTTTCCAGGTGCTCTGTTTTTGCAATGATCCATTTCATTAGGTGTCCCTACTGAAGTTTTCGTTCAGAATTATTTCTCCCATACTCATTGAATATAGTGAATACTTTTATTTTTCTTCTTTATATCTGATTTCTGTGTGTTTGAATACAGTTATTATGTCTTCATCAGCCTTTTCTTCAGACAATTTTGTCACTCTTATTTCCGCCTTTACTTTGTAGGTAACCTTCACTGGGGCTCTTCTCTGGGTGGTTAAAATGACAACGGGAGGAATGGAACTCATCTACAGCTTGACTGCCACTAAATACAGACCTATGATTCAGATGCTTAATCAGTGTTCAGTGCTGTTGGGACATTCTACTTGTGTTCCAGCTGCCAGTTGTCCTTAGGCCCTGTCTCATGGCCATTACCCTCATCTAAAATGGCAGTAGATGCCAATTTTCAGACAAGAGGGTTGTGCCCCTCGTAGGTGTCTGTAAGCTTTCACAATACTCAGTGGAAATCTCATCAGTGCAAAATTTTTCGTCCAGAAGTAGAGATTCAGTTGTCCAAACTGAAGAGTTTGCTTAAGAGTAAAGCTGAACCACTTTCTAGTCATCTTTAGTTTAAATATTAATGAGATCTCTGTGACCATAATGGAAGCTTAGACAGCTGGTATTTATATAAGTGACCAGGAAAAACACTGAGTTCTCTGCGTCCTTATCTGTGGCAGGGGGTTGGAACCAAATGAACTTTAAGGTGCCTTCCAACCCAACCCATTCTGATTTTATGATTCCAGAGATCAGTGTCTAGATCTGACTCCTGATATCCTCCATGTGACAGCAAATACATATGTAGTAGGCCACAGACCCTGAGATGTGAGGAAAAGAACACCATGTTTGAGAGTTTTTCACAAAATGGAGATTCCTAAGACTGTAATTCTGAAAGTTTCAGAACCTTTGTGTTTGCAATTCTACTTGGAGAAAATTGACATTGAATGCCTCTGAGTTCTCATCGAGGATCTTTACTAAGGATGAGTGGACGGAGTTATCTTCACAGGTTGTTAAATGTGCGCATAATCTTCCCATTACACCCTCTCGATGCTGTATCTGCCGCAGGGATGAATTCAGGTCATGTCAGAGTAGATACAACTCTGTTTTCTAATTTGGATCCATCTCATATAAATTTGGTGGTCTGCTAGGCTAACATATACATCTGGATTTAGATCTAAATGTGCTTTGCTGGATCTCAAAACCTCTGACAAGAACCATTAAGAAATGGTGCAATTCCTGTGTTTAGGTGGACAGTGGAACTGAAATGTTTGGGAATGGTTATACGGATGTGTTTACACAAAAAAAGCAGATTTGCCATTTTGATTATCCCTAAATGTTATAACTGTGATCTCCATAACTAGTACAAAAGGTTCACTGTGTTTTGGCTAAACTTGCAGTTATATTGATCAGATTACTTTGACCTCGTTCCTAAGCTTCTTTGATTTTGTGTCTTTTATGCAGCAAAGGTACAAAATACTGAATGAAGAATGCTCATTGTCAAACAAAAACCAGTGTTCTGACCCCAGAATCCGCTATCTCAAGGCAATCTCAACTTTCCAGTAATGTAGCAGCCCTATCTCATTTTATTCTTGCTCTGAATGCCCCTCATAGGCCACAAATTAAGCAACAGGAGTATGTGGAGCCCTAAAGCCCTAAAGCAAAACCAGCTCCATTTGGCAGCTGATACATTCCCCTTAAGGCTGTCAGAGCACAAGTACCTCAAACACCCAGAGGACTGCAGGAAAAACTGAATGTTGCCTCTGTAAGACTCGAGTTTTTCCGTGAGCACAGGAAGGGTGAAGATTAAAAGCCCTGGAAATCTGAATTTCCTGATCCTGCTTCTACTCAAATGGTGGTGATCACCAAAAATGTCACTCCTATGAGTGACATGTATCCAATGCATCTCTCCCCTGGATAATAATAATAATGGCCAACCAAGACTCGCAGGCAAGGCAAAACAGGGAGTCCTGGCTACTGCCAGACTGCTGTATTCCTGTTGATGAGGATATAATTATGGGATAATGAAATAACACTGTCACTGGTCCTAGTCTGGTCCGTAACCCCTTCACTTGACCACTGCCCCTACAGATTGATATGTTATAGCAGAGCTAAGGAAATCCTCACTGGTATTCAAGACACCTGATACATGTGTAGAAAACTATGTTAATTTTGGATAAATGTAGAAAAACCTAACTTTGGAAGAAGACAAGCAAAGAGAAGGAGGTGAAAGTTGCAACATGCCTGTTGAGTAGTCAAAGGAATTTACTACTGCAGAGAAGAGTTTTACATCAGTTGTCTCTCTGTTCTGGTGAACTGTGAAGGTTTTTTTAGCTACACCATTTAGTGCAAAGGCCTGGTGTAAACCCAAGTGCACTTTAGTGATGAACTTGTTCAATGGCAAAAAAGTCATCTCACCTTTATTAAGAGAAAATAAAATTGACAATAATGTGTAAATTAACTATACTCTCGCCTTAACAGTCAGAAGGCAGAAACAGGTGCTTCTAGATCTCAGATTCCCTGAGATATTTTAGATGTTTGCCAGAAAAAAGGTGAGTTAAATCTTTGAAGCATCTTTTCAGCACCACTGATCCTGGAAGGAGCCCAAGCTGTGTAGCTCAGATCTGGATGCTGGTCTAACAGACAGACAAAGTTATATGAGACCAATACATGTCTAAAAATACAATTATGTCTATTCCAACACTACCTGAAGTCATGTCTATAGCAGGTACAGAAATTAAAGGATAATAATCTACATTTATTCCCATTAGAAAAATGCTTCAGAAATTATCAGCTAATGAGAAATAAATTACTGGAAGTAGCAGTATCAATAAATACAAACTCTACTCACTTATGACCGAGGAAAGTTTTGAAAATAAGACCCAGTCTTCAGCTTCTGCAGTGCCACTCGTTCCATGGAGCTGGGCAGATTTATACTAGCTAAAGATTAGGATCAAAATATAATCCTAACATCTTTAAATGCTTTAATTATTTATCCAAGGCTGTTTTGACTTGCCCTCTGCAGTTGGCTGTGAGTCAGAGGAAGTATATTAGCAATTATTAGCTAGCTTAAGCTTTCACTGCATATTAGGAATCAAATCAGACATTTTTATTCTTTTAATTATTATTTTTTAGAGAATGGAACAAAATGTCTAATTTAGCTGCGTAAAATAAAAGGCTAAAATACCGCTTTGGGTAAAAATGTCCCATTTAAATGCCTGCCAGAATTTGGGGAGGAAAAAAAATGTAAAAGAAAAAGCATGCAGAAGCATTTTCCAGCTTCAAAGAACTGCATAAACAGTGGCTGATGGTTCCTTCACCGTTCTTTGCTCATATTTGATGATGGAAAGTCAAATTCTCTAGGGTGCAGTGTCAAAAGCAGCTTCATCAAGACATCAACTGAACTTTTGCCTTATATTTTCCTTGAATCATAGAATGGTTTGGGTTGGAAAGGACTTTAAAGATAATTCAGTTCCAACCTTCCTGCCATTGCAGAGTCTCCTGAGCTGCTGGGAAAATTACTGTAGTGTAACAATTTAGTTTATGGTCTGCAAACATTAATGAACTGCAACAATGTCAAATACTGAAATGTCCCCAAGTGCAACATCCTCACGTCTTTTAAATTCCTACAGAGATGGTGACTCCACTACTTCCATGAGAAGCCTGTGCCAGGGTTTGAAAACCCTTTGAGTGAACAAATTTTCCTTAATATCCAATCTAAACCTCCCCTAGTGCTACTTGAGGCCATTTCCTCTTATCCTGTCATTTGTTACCTGGTAGAAGTTTTACAGAAACCCTGTCCACACTGGCTGAAGACACTCAAGTGGTCTTTGGAACTTGTGTTAAATGTTCAGCTTTGAAATGCAATGGAAGAGATCAGCATGTTCAGGCACAAAAGGGACCTTAAGAGAACCTATTCTGTGGGATGTTCTGCAGTGAGTTTGGGAACAGCTGCGTGTGGAGCTTAGAAAGAAAAATAAAGCTCTACCTCTCTGCCTCCACAGATCTCTCTAAAGAGATTGACTCATTTCCCTGAGACTGGTTTCTTTAGGTACCTGAACACAGACAGGTGAGGTCATGAGCATCTCAGATCAACTTGATCTGTATTTTCCATACATATATTTTCAAGGCAAAGAATTTTTTTTTAATTAAACCAACAGATGCACAGCCAAGAAAAGCAGCACACTTGGTATTTTAGAAAGTAAATACAAAGACTGATGTATCGATGTTTTGAGCTTTACAAATAGCACTAATAAGACACAACAGGATGACTAACAACAGGAAGCTAAAAGTAGGAACACTTTCATCTTGATGTGACCTATCAAGGCATAATAATATTGCAGAAATAAATGTTGGTATCTTGAGGTTTCCAAAAGCTGAATTCAAAATGAGACCAACAAAGGCCAGGAAATAGCGAGAAATGGTGGACAAGATGATCATTGTAGGTCCATTCCACCTGGACTATTCTATTCTATTCTATTCTATTCTATTCTATTCTATTCTATTCTATTCTATTCTATTCTATTCTATTCTATTCTATTCTATTCTATTCTATTCTATTCCATTCCATTCCATTCCATTCCATTCCATTCCATTCCATTCCAAATATAGAAAATGAACAAACCTTTTAGCCACTGGATCTTTATTTTCATACATAAATGTGAACTATATTTCTGTCTTCCATTTACTGCAGTTTATTTCAGGGGTGTTCTGGTACCCTTGTGTGGAAAATAGTTCATGGAACCCTTAAACTGAAATCAGTAGGACAATTCAATAAACATAAATGTCAAAAGATACACTTTTACTTCTGATTCAGTCATAAGAGATGAAATTAAGCTTGGACCAAGAAAAACAAGGAAGCAGCCCCTCTTGGCACCGGTAATTACAGGCTGGGATGGCCCCAAAAGTCCTTTGTTTTTCTTGAACCGCTCTGACAAACAGTACAAGTAACAGAACTGGAAAAGACAGAGTACTTGGCAAAAGGCTGTAAAATGGCAAAATCACTGAAAGTGTGTTATAAAACATGCAAGAAGGAAATACTCCCCCAAGCAGGACATGTCAGTTGCATGGGCATGGCTGAGAAAAACAGTTGCTTAAAGACTGTGACTTATGAACCCACGCGGTGGAAGCAGAAGAAGTGCCATAGGGGCGTAGAGCAGATGAGAAATGGATTAAGCCTGAATGTGGAGGAGAAAACTGGAAAAGTCAGGCAAAGTTTCTGAGGTGGAAGACGACATACCCTAGGAAGACATGTAAAGTTGGGATGAAAAGAAATTCTCCCTACAGGCACAGACCTTGTCTATTACGTTCTACAATATTTCAGGATTTAGGTTAGAGGACAATGATTTTGTACTTTTCAAAAAATGGTTTTTTTAACAAGAAAAGACTACAAATGTACCTACATCTATATTTATAGCTAAAGTTCCTACCAAACTGATGCTTATACCACTATATACCTATACAGGTGTATATATGGAAGTAAATTATCACATTGTGCTTTTGTATCGTACTGTTAATTTTCTTCAAAGGGATTGAAATGTTTATGAAAAAGAGAGAAGCTTATTAGGACATGAAGAAGAGTCTGCTGCTGTTAGTCTTAAATTATGGTTTGGGACACAGTTATTATAGTGTTTGGCTTTCTTCTTAAGTCATTTTTTACTGCAGGTTGAAAATTGGTTATATATACATACATTAAAAAGACAATTCCATTATCATAAAAAATTAAGACTTTTTTCAAACTGTCAATTTCATTGATTTTTTTTACCACTAATCTCAGAATGGAATATTTCCATCTCCTTATTGAGATTACTTTCTAGAAAGCAAGTAATGTTGTGGGGAAGGATATTAAGTTTAGGAAAAACAAAATAAAAGAATTTTTCTGTTATAGCTTTTTTTTGATGCCCTCATAACATTATTTTTTACAGTTTCACTTAAAAGAAAAAACATTTTGGAAGAACCAGAAAGAACTAACTGTGTAAAGCAAAATATCCAGTTCTTGCCCAGGGCTGCTTGTGACGTCAGTATCCTGATAAATCATGATAAAAACAATGTTTCATATTCATAGACTTGATATGGTCTGAATTTATGAAAATAAGTAAAATAGAAGGGTACAAATGATAGTTGTCATCAGTTTGCATATATGGGTACCCAGAAGGAATATAGAGACATTGTCAGAGCACTCAGGGATCAGGGTTAGGAATTCACATGGAAGTTGGCTCTCACTAAAGACAGGAAGGTCAACAGGAAGGGCTTCTATTGGAAGGAAGATCAGGAAAAATGTGGGTTTGTTGCTGAATGGGGCAGGGGATCTGGTGACAGATGACACAGAAAAAGCTGGGAAACAAATGCCACATTTTCCTTGATTTTTCCCGTCAAGATTTACTTTCAGCAGTCTCAGAAACCAAAAGGAAAATCTGGAGCAAGGAAGACTGACCCTAAGTGGACGAGGACCAGGACAGGGAACCTGTATACAAAGTGGGTATACTCAAGCGCAGAAGACCTGACAAGATGTCCCAGGATTGTTGGGGCAGCTGGGTGGTCATTCTCAACTACCTTTGAAAGGTTGTGGCCACTGACAGAGATCCCTGGAGGCTGGAAAAGAGCTCATCTCACTCTTATCTTCCTGAAGGGGCCTAAATGAGGATCCAGGAAAGATTGATCAGCCTGCAAGGGTGATGGAACGACTCATCCTGGAAACCTCTTGCAAGCATATGAAGGACAAGAAGGTGATTAGGTATAGTGAACACAGACTAATGAAGGGAAAAACATTCCTCCTCAGCTGGATAGCTGTCTGCCCCGAAATTAATAGGACAAGGAGGGAGCAGTGGGTATTGTTCATTTCAGCTTTGAAAAAGCTTTTCATGGTGTCTGACATGACCACCACAGACAAGTAGATCAAGAATAAAATAGATAAGTGGACAGTGAGGTGGATTGAAAGTGAGCTGGTCTTCCAGCCTTAGGGGGCTTATGACTGGCAGCACAAAGTCCAGGAGGAGGCCTGACACAGTACCCAAGGGGTCACTACTGGGCCAGTGCTGTTAATCATCTCTAATGCCCAAGATGATGAAGACACTGCAAGTCTGAAAACAGTACAAAATTGTAAGGACTAATTGCAAAGTGGTGCCATTCAGAGGGACTTCAACAAGCTGGAGGAATGGGCCAATGGGGATCTCCTGGAGTTCAGGAAAGGAAGATGCCAAATCCTTCACGCAAAAATGAATAACTCCACGCACCACTACAGACTGGGGAATGCTGGGAAAGCAGCTCGGCAGGAAAAGACATGGTGGTCCTGGTGATTGTATCAAACGTTCAGACGGCGATTCTTTAATTTCACATAGACCACTTTTTAACCAAACTCTAGACAGAAACTTGAAGAGAAATTTGTTGTTATTCTATGTATTTTGAGTCACAGAGGAACTGCTAAAACCATTTATAGGAACTATCCACAATGGATAGGACAGAGAAGCCATCCACCCTCTAGGAAAAAAAATCATCAGCATGGGTATCATGAAAAGTGGCTGATGTTGCATGAGTTGATACTGCTTCTAACAGCAGTAGAGCTGTCACTTCCAACACCCACTGCTCAATTCATTCCTACTGTCCTCCCAAAGCCGTCTCAGTGTTCTAAAATATTTTTAGAGCCTTCCATTTCTTCTTCCCTGTCAACTTTTGTCTCTGTATTTCATCCTATTAGTTTGTATCTACACACATGATGAGACGGCTCAAAACCCTATTAGCATGACTTGGGCTGACCACAACACACATGTGCAAGAGATGCAAAGCTCCATCCTTTTTATCCTCCTTCATATTGTCAGGGATAATGCAAACTGGAATAGTCACAATACATTTGACCTGGGGAGGCAAACAGATAAAGGTAAGAAATATGTATATGAAATATTTGGGGAAATTATTGGTTATTCCTTGTACTCTGTCCAAATTCTACGACCTTTTTTTTATGTTGAATAAACTCTTACCTCCTCAGTAATCCCATGAAAGAGGCTGTCTGCCTAGTAGGAGTGTACTTGTCTGTGCATATTCACAGTCTGCTTAGTCATTAAAATTAAATGTTCCTTTGTGGAGGTACCTATGGCTTTCCACTGATAGGGAAAAAAGTCCAGACATGTAATCTGAACATAGGGAATAATACCTGCCTTAACCAATGGACATGGTGAACATTCCCTGGGCAAATTAAGCTGATAGGATCTGGCCCTAAAGTGTCATAGCAAAACCAAAAGGATTTTTTAACATGATTTTCCTCGTGTCAAAGAGCAAGAACGTGGGAAAAAGGAAGAGGTGTGACTTGGAGAACATTACATCATCCTCTTCCGTTGGCTGTAAGGACATGTAGGCCATAAACAAAGGGAATTGCTTTGGAAAGATTTGAAATGGAGATTGTCCTGGAACAGCTGAGGCTTTTGAAACTTGTTAGAATTTGCAAATGAATTCAGATGAGCTCTCAAAAAATATTTCATAACTTATGATTATGGAACAAAGAATGTTTTTGATCCCTAATAACTGGCACTGGTGAAGACACAATTTATCATCATTAACGTAAGGCCTTGACCGGTAAACAAAGGCTGTATTGGTTTCAGTAGGTGAGAAATAAGCTAGAAAGGAGGAGAAATAAAAGGAGAAGAAAGGAAGAGAATATATATTGTTTCCTTAAATAAAGATTAAAAATGCGTATAGAAATTGCCTTGTTCATTCAGAAGGGAGGGACCTGCCTTTTCCTTTGAAGAAAAGGGTCATTGTCACATGGTGGGATTCTTGGAGTTGTCCTGTGCAGGACCAGGAGTTGGGGTTGATGATCCTTGTGGGGCCCTTCCAGCTCAAGGTATTCCATGGTGTTATAATTCTACTTAGATTGCTTCCAGACAATAAATACATGACAGTTTTAGTACAGTCTGCTTGGACACCCTTGACTCTAAGTCCTGATCTTAAGTAGATTTTCAGTTGTCACTAGAAGTGAGCACAGATTACACACTATAATTCAGAAAGACTGTGAGATCCAGTACCTACACCAGAATCTTAAATTTTCAGGAAGGATATGCAAAACAGTAGCAAAAATAAATTTTCCAAGAGCAAGCTATCTTGAAGAATTTCCCCACAAAGAAATAAGTGTTAACGGTGTTATCCTCTCAGATCTATCAGTGCAATCTGCAATAGCATGGCACATACAGACAGGAGAATCGTTTCCTGATTCCTGGTTCCAAACAATTCGTTGTGTGTTCTGGAATGGTGCTGCTACTTCTGGTTTTTTGGGTAGTGGCATTGTCATCCAAATTCCTTTACAAAGCTCCAAGAGATCATTGGGTGAAAACCATTCTAAACATATGAAACACTTTTCTTCTTTTATTATTATTGTACCAATAATCTTTGCTGTCCTTTGTATTAAATTTTCTACTCATAGCACCTGCAGTACTAAGATTACAAGGAATTTTATTGCAATAATACATAATTTTTTCATACCAGGGCTTTGACACCATTCCCACAGGGGGAACTTTTTGACATCACCAGGACCAACAGGACACTTACTGTAAAAAGAAATAAATCACTCCCTATGATACCTAAATAAATATTTAAAACCTTAAATTTATTACATATTCTTGAAAATCTCAGTTGAAACTTTTGCAAAGAACCCTGCAACATATTTCTTATTTATGGACCAATAATTTATTGAAGGCTCCTTGCGGGTCATTTTTTTACAGAGTATTGAGAAACAAGGTTCTGCTCACTAGAACTGGTAAATATTACAAAGTATCTGTGAACATACATTTTGAATACAAATCAGAAAATTTCCATTACATATGCAATCTCCTTTTTTCATTTCCCATTATATACTCAGCAATATTATTGAAGAAACAGAGTTTTATAAAAGCTCATACAAATGCTCATTTCCTCAGTCTACGATCCGACACAAGGAAATACTGATAAGGTTATCTGCTTCTTTTATTGGACTTATTAATTTTGCTGAATATATTCCAAGACACGATGTATCCTTTAGAGTAGTCAATGCAAAACTCAACATTAGAGGAGGAAGGCAAACATGCTTATTGTGCAGTGCTGTGATAGGTCAGCTTTTGAACTTCAGAACTGCTGGTATTCACAATTTCTGAGTGGCAATTATTCAGTATCTCAAAAAAGTAGCTTAATGTACACTGAGACAGCTCAAGTGTCATAGTTTCCTGCCTATGTCCTAAAAAGCATTTCAACTCAATAAAGGAAAAATAAATTCCTTAGCATAAGGTCACTGGGACAATAAAAACTAACCCATATAATTTTACTGCCAGAGAAGCTGGGACCTGATTCAGGTTGTTTTACTCCTACTTGTTCAAAATCTTAATAGAAGAGTTAGTTCTGTAGTGACATATACTGCCTTATCCTATAAAGTCATAAATATATAAAATGTTTCAAGTATATTTATGTTATTTATATATAGAATTTAAAATATCTATATATAAAAATTGTATACATAAATTGGATTACATGAAATTGTTTTTCTACGTTTAAAAAAGAAAATGTTGCAAAGATTTCAAGAGGAAAGAGATCCTCTCCAGAACTCTCTGCGCAGAAATAAATGCACACAAGCACTCTATGGATCAAAAGCTTGTAGAGCATTACAGACAGCGAGCAGGAACAGCTGAAACATCCAGTACATGCCATTGTCCCATCGTGCATGGCCATTTCCCAGACATCTGCCCAAGACCTGAAGACGTCATTTGCAACAAAAGTCTCTATTAAAATAAGCTTAAATTTATACTCAATAAAGCTGAAATTAAGTTCAATGAAAAATCAGAAATTGCCTCACTAATTTGCCAGAACACTGAACAATTGCTTTTCTATAAAATCTTCTTGTACCCAAACATTTACATCCTGGGAGTAATGTTCAGTCAAAGGGAATCCCTCTGCTTTTTTTGAAGAGACAAGGTGAATTAGGGAAGAGTGAGGCATAAAGCCTTTATATTCCTATGAAATGTCTTAGCATCTCTTGTTTTGTTTCATTTTATGTATAAATATATATATATATATATATCCATGTGCACCTAACAAATATTTTTAAATAAATATTAGTTATCAGGTTCTATATATGTATAAATGTGTGGACCAAATCCATGCTGGATGTCCCATACCAGATCTTTGTAGATAGGCATCAATGTAGATTGGTCTCATTGGAAATACCAATGGCCAAAAGGGCTTCAGGTTTAAATAATTCTCTTGCCCTTCCAGGTGGTTCATCACTCCAGGTCGAGTCCAAGATGCATTGATTAGATAGCTTAAGGGAAGGTCACAGAGCTCCAGCCTACCTTCCCTGGAGTTTCTAGGAAAGAAGGATATTTTGTGGCTGGTTGGGATCTCATACCAGTTATCAGACAGAACTAAGACTACTGAACAAAACAGACCAGATATGATTTTAAATCAAAATTAGATTTCCAGTGGCCAGAGATAGATATTTTCCATTTGTACAAAGTGCTTTAAAGTAACAATTTGGACTTCTGATATTTGTAGGTGTTTTTGGTAGGTGTCATAACTTTTTCTGAAGTGGTCTTTGTATGGCAAGTTGAATCTCTTTGTTTAAACAAACAGCTTTGGTTACCTGTGCTCCCACTGAATGATCCCATTCAACACAGCTTTTCTCTTTTCCTCTCTGCTCAACACTTAGAGCACCTTAGTCAAAACACTTTGAGATTTTCTGGTTTTGTGTTTTGCTTCTGTGACTGGGATCATCCAGTGTAACTTCTGAGGAGCTGTGGGGTTTTTTTTAAACTAGAGGCTGAAAAAATGTTAAAAAAGGACCTGCAGGATGCCTCTCCCTATGAACCCATGAGGAGAGAGAGCTGGAAATTATAATCTATTTTTAAAAAAGATACAATGTTCTTTCACATGCAAATTACCAGAGATCCAACTCACATAGTTCATATCCCAATAGGAGGAAATACAGCAGAGCTGACAGATGTCATCAGTTGACTTAAATGACTGCATAAAAATTCACAACATACGTCTTTTATCTACAAACCCCGCATGTTTAAAAATAAAATGTGCCAGTGGTTATAGGTTGCTACTTTGACTGCTAAGGCTTTGTCACCTGCAATTCCATGGGTAAACAGTTCTAAATTATGGGACTTACTCAACAATATCAACAATCGTAATATAAAATGGTAAAGACATGGATTTTTAAAACAAAACCAGAAAACAACAAAAAATTACTCTTGTGCATGAATGTTTCTTTATGATCCAACTTGCAACATTTTTATAGGTTGTATGTCTGAAAGAACATACATATAATGACATTTAATGTGTAGTTGAGAGCAAAATTATTGCAGTTTTATATATATAGTGAAGCCATATAACAAAAGAGCAGTAGCTAGTGTTTGCCCTTATATGAGATGCAGTCATATAATAGAGAGCCTTAAAGCTAGGGTTTACTGTACTTTGGGAATTAATCACATAAACTATAAATTGGGTTCAACAGGCTGGCTGGGTAAATAGGCGCAGCTAATGAGGACACTATGAGATCTTATAAGAGCGCTGACTGCCCCAGGACAAAAGTGCCGAGCTGCACCTGATGGAAAACTAGAAGACATCAAAGCATAAAGGATTAGTGCTCTCACAGTGTTGAGAAATGGCCAGGGGGAGATTCACCAACTTATTACCCACATCCAAGCTAATCCTGTTATCTGCAAAATATGACTGTGTTCAGGAACTGCCACCACCTAAACTTGCAGGAGACTAATTCTGTGTTTACATGGACAAAAGTGCAGGGAATTTTCATCTGGGCAAAGAATATGAAAGATGAGAATTTTTAAGGGTTTCCTTTGTATTGAATGCTTGAAGAGGGGAAAATATAAAATTAGTTCTTTAATGGCTATTCTGTATCCTATATAGATATCCTATAGGATAGAAACTCTTCTCTGAGAATCCGGGGCAAAAGTCACATAAAATTTGTTCTCACTTGTTTAGTTGCACTTTCCTAAAAGAAAATCAAAATGCATTGAAAGTACCTTTGAAGATGAGAGGGATTAATAGTCCCCCAATATCCCTGCCCAGGAAACCTTTTGTGCAGCAAATGTCTGCCTGATGTTTTTTCAGTGCAATAAAAGAAGGTGAAAAACATCCTAAGGTCCTTGTGAGCACACCACAAAGTATAATTCATTATCCAGCCTAAGGTATGTGAGTTGGCTCAAATTTTTTTTTTGAAAAGGTTTATAATTACCAATGCTAGAAATCTAATTTCTTTTTTTATACCAAAGGTCCATTAGGTATAACAGCATCTATGGTGGATAACAGACTTTATTTTTCAATTTGAATAAAACAGAAATAGACCCAAACAGTACCTCTTAGAGAGGATAATTTCAGGGAAAAGGTCTGCAAGTTATATTTAATCTAAAGATGCAATATGCTTCTTCCAGTGGCTCATCAGTGCCAGCTTTGGTTGCCTCCAGGGCAGAGTTTAGGCGTGATTACCCAGGCAAGCCCATGGCTAAGCATTTATATGGCGTTAAGGAACACCCCCGGCACACAGATCTTGCAGGCAAGGATTTATCTAGCTATCTAAGGGAAATGATTAATTTTCTAGGTTTTAATTTTTAGGGATGTAAGAATGCCAGAGTGCCTGGTGATGGGAGAGACTCATCGTGAGGATGGCATTGCCTGCAGGCTCCCCTTGGCTTTCTTACTGGTGCTGTTTGACAGCACCACACCCAAGCTGTGAGAATATTGCAATTAGTGGCCTCCATTAGCAATGAAAAATCAGGACCCTGGTGAGAAGGAGCTGGTGCTTACCTGATGTGAGTGAATCAAAGTACCAGAGGAAGATTGGTGTGGCGACCCCAGGGTAACTGCGAAAACAAATTTATACCCTTGACTTGCACATCAGCCCTTTCTCACTTGGTGCTTTTCTAACCCTGGACACCTCTGGATTTCTTCTTTTCCTTCTCCGTTGGCATCACCCACTCTAGTAACCAGAGCGTCCCACAACAAGCTTCTTGATTATTTACAACTTTTCAACCCAGACAGCAATGGATCCTCCTCTGTCTATATACACAGATCTCTTTATGTCCTTTTCGAAGGTTGGACTTGATGATCGTGGAGGTCTTGTCCAACCTTAACAATTCTGTGATTCTATGAAATCACCAGGAAACAGATCAAGGAATGTTCATTGGATAATTCTGCAGTTTCCTTCATTTGATAAGGTAAGGTTCTTTCACTCATAAAATTGATAAAAAGTGAAAAATGAGATACTGAGATCCTCAAAGTCTTCTTGATTTTACTGACTTCTTTCTTTTGGACAGTGAAAAATATATAGACATCTTTTTAAAGATACATGAAAACTCCACTTGTACATTTAGGGGAGAAATTCTTCTCTGTGAGGGTGGTGAGGCCCTGGCACAGGTTGCTCGGAGAAGCTGTGGCTGCCCCACCCCTGGAAATGTCCAAGGCCAGCTTGAACAGGGCTTGGAGCAACCTGGGATAGTGGAAGTTGTCCTTGTCCACGGCAGGAGATCTAGAATAGTATGGACTTTAAAATCCTTCCAACCCAAACCATTCTGTGATTCTATAATTCTACAATTTTCTTTTTCCCTAATAGAGATCTCTCTTCCTTGAGTTTTTATTGAAATCGTTTTTTAAATTTTATTTTATTCCTCTTGAAAATGTGGAAAAAATATTGAAAATATGTCAATTGTTGGATTCAAAGCCGAATAACTTGATTTTGTCAGAATAAAATAGCTTTGAATTCAATTCAAAATAGATCCATATGACTTTAGTTTATTAAATAATGTTTTGCAGTTTTTTAAACTTCCTAGGAAATTTGAAGATCCATTGCAGCCACAGACATCAGAGTGCTCTCAGTGCAGTGAAGAACTGCTTCAGCTAAGATACATTTATTTTTTGTTAGAAAAAATAAAAAAAAAATGGAAAACACCAATGAAAAAATGAAGTAGTTCTATGGAGCATTGATAATCACATAAATTTCTGCATGTTTGTCTGATTATGGGCTGAAAAATGTTTCTTACTTCTTCATCTTATTTAAACCAAAACAAATGGAGGAAGACTAAATATTGTGCATTCAAAATAAAAAGGAAAAGAAAACCTGATTCCTGCCTGGAATCTGCAGGGACTGACAACTGCTTCCCTCCTCATTTTAGACATTTGCTGATCAAATGGGAAGCAAGAATGAAAAGCAATAATATCCATTAATAATTTTGGTTTTCTTAACGATTTCACATACTCAAGCACTGTTTTGGATGACAAAACAAAAGCCTCAAAATAGATACTAACGGCTAAAGAAAAACACTGATTTTGAAGCTATGATTTATACAAATGTTGTATCAATCCTTAAATCAGGGGGTGTCGATGAAAGAGAAAGGTTTTATGAAAGATTTTCTGATTCCAAGAATTTGTTATGTTTGGTCGAGATTGTGTTTACTCTTATCTTCTGACCTCTTCCCTAATGTTTTTTTCTTCCTATCCTGCCTCTCTTCCTCAGCAAATTCACGGACAATAATTCTGATATGATTTGCTATTTAATTGTTCAGAAGTATAGAACACCTCTTGGCAAATAAAACTCTCATAAGAACTCAAAAATTTGCGTTCCGAAATTCGTGTTGGACAACACATGGATCCCAAAATTGACCAATATTCACCCAAAATTGACCAATGCTCACCCAAAATGTATAGAATCATAGAATCAGAAAATACCCTGAGCTGGAAGGAACCCACCTGCATCATTGAATCCAATGATTAAACACAACAAAGCAACAAGTCCCTGATGATTCCAGAATGAATCCCTACAATTTTCCTTGGCCTTGGGCAGAAATCAGCTCCATTTGGTGATCTTTACCTTATTCACCCAGCATGTGCATTTAACAGATTTATGTAAACTTGTTTCACAGTTGAAGAAAAGGTAAAACTATATAGATCAATAACTCCTCCCCTTTCACCTCCTCCCCTCTCCCCAGAACACATCAGAAAACACTGAAAACAATTAGTTTATATTCCTTAGATTGAAATGATTTTTTTTTCTCTGCAGTCCAGTCTGGATCACAAAAAGGTGACAATAGTGGAGGCCTTCCCTTGCCCCTATGTCCTTCTGGAAGTAAGTCTACAAAGTATTTCATTTCTGTTAACTAAATATTTTGCTTTTATTTCCCAAAGCTATGGAAAAAGTCAATATAACAAATTTCAAACTACCAAAGAATGTTTTTCTTTGTAGCTACAGAACTGTGATGCCTTACTTTTTCTGTATTGATATTTTATGTTTCTGAGAAGCTCAGAGAAGGAAAAAAAGTTTCTTTTCAGTGAATTCTGAGCTCCCAAGTACAAGAGAGACATGGACCTCCTGGAGTGGGTTCAGCAGAGTCTACAAAGATGATGAAAGGAACTGGAACATCTCTCTTACGAGGAAAGGCTGAGGGAGCTGGATCTGTTCAGCCTCAAGAGGAACAACTGAGAGGGAACCTCTTTCCTGTCTGTCCCTGTCTGCAGGGAGGGCTCAGGGCAGGGCCCAGGCTCTGCTCTGGGGGGCCCAGCAATGGCACCAGAGGAACGGGCAGGAACTGATCCCAGCAAGTTCCACCTGGACATGAGGCAGAAGTTCTTTCCTGTGCAGTGACTGAGCCCTGAATAGATTGTCCAGAGAGGGTGTGGAACCTTTCTCACTGGGGATATTCCAGAACTGTCTGGACACAATCCCGTGCCCTGTGCTCTGGGATGACCCTGCTTGAGCAGGGAGGTGGGACCAGATGACCCCTCTGTGCTCCTTTCCAACTCTTCTGTGATTCTGTGGTTCTGTGATTGTGTGCATTTAAGGAGCACGTAACAAGTCATTTATTTACCTCACCTTTCAGAACGAACTAAAAGTTAGTTCTCAACAATATATTCAGTGGGTAAAGAGGGGACCCACCCCAAAGAGCTGCGTGTGTTTGCAGCATAGATAGTGCTACATGGGCTGGTCAATCTGTGTAGTCTATTGGAACTCCTGGTGTGCTACCTACCATCACAAATTGATACCTGAAAGGGTTAATTACTTAAGTAGATTAGGTGAATTACACCTTTTCCAACCTTTTCTTCATTTTCTTTTCCAAGTCATGAATGCCCACATTTCATCTATTGGTTTAATTACTTCATAATAATCTTTTCATACCCTGAACAGAAATGTTTTCAGGGACTGGCTGATGTGCACCTTTGAGTTTTTCATAGAACCAGAGAATAGTCTGGCTTGCAAGGGACCTTAAAGGCCACCTAGCTCCAACCCGCTGCCATGGGCAGTAACACCTTCCACTAAACCAGTGTACAAGTGCTACCAAATATTTTGGATTGCTCTCGTGCCAGGATACCTGATGCTCTGTTTGCTCATCTTGGTATAGGACAATTCATACCCAAGTGAAGAGATTAAGTCTGGACATTTTAAGCTCAGTTGTAGCAATACAAAGTTAAACAGTGACAAACTCACAAAACTAAGTCACATTTTGCAAGGTACATTCAAAATTTTTGGATAGACTGAGGAGCAGGAAAGGCCTGAGGTGAGCAGTGTCTTTTAAAGAGTTGTCAAAGTACTCTGGGCCTGCTTATGGCCATGTTTGGCTGGAAAGCACTAATTAGATTAGATATACTTGGCTAGAAGGCAGAAAACTTAAAACATTAACTTTTTAAACATGTGCATACATTTGGACTATAACATATTCTGGGTTTTGGAGGTATGCTCTGAGTAAATATCTTGCCAGCATGATGTTATCCCTTAATTTCTTAAATAGAAATATGCTGTTTCAGAGTGCACACGCACACAGTTCTTTTACACAGTGTTCAGAAAAGAGCATGGATCCAAAAATGGCACTACTATCTTCCTTTTTTAGTTAGGAAATATGTAGAAATGCTACACTTTTGCTGGCATTATGAATTTTGATGTTTATTTTTTGTAATATATTTTAGTACATTTGTTTGTTTATGATTATAGAGGAGAGGGCTATATAAGCAATTTTTTTCTTCAATAAGGGTTAGTCAAAGCATTCAAACAGTGTGAAAAGCCTTGAATTTTATTGCCTTAGCATGAGCTAATGGACAAATACATGATCCTATGGCAATCTACCTTCCATGGTTTCCCTCTCCTCTACTTCCCTCTTTGCTGGGGCACACAAGATCCCTGCCTAAACATGCAGCTTTACAAAAAACAGCACAGTCAAAATATCTTCACTTCGGGAATTGCATAATGTTGGAAAAATGCTATTCTCACTAAAAATTCCCACTGGGAAGAACTGAGAGCAATATGGAGTCAAACAAGAGTGTGAAGTGATAATTTGTGCATTGCGGAGTTAAAATGGATGAATGTTTGTGGGATCTTTTTTTTTTTTACAATCACAAGGTGATCAGAAAGAACTTTTCTTTTACCTTTTCATTTGAAGCTATTTAATAGATAGAGTAAGAAAGAGGAGGCATGTCCAGTAGGTTTTGTTCACCTTTATGTTCTGTGCCCATCCAAAGCAATTCCTGGGACGGTTTTTATTGTTTTTCTTTGTTTGTTTGTCTGGTTTTTAAAGCAAGGTCCTACAAACACATGGGAGCCTGAGGGATTTTTTAATTGAGGAATATGGCCCATAAATATTTGTTCTGGGATTTGGGAAGCCTTAGAAGTTCCTTTTCTGAGACTTCAATTCAAGACTTCAGTCTTCTGAACACTTCTAATGGGACCATGGAAGATCTGCATTTGAGATTCAGCATTGTATTCTGTATATTTTGCATCCAAAGTTTAGAATTATATCATTAGATGTTTGTTCAGAACATCCCTGAAATTACAATTCACAAATTAACACAGATTTTTTACAGTCACTGGTAATTCGTGATCTCGGGCTTCAATTTTCCTGGGAGGTGTCTGTCAAAATCTCATCTGCAGACCGATACATCTTTCCTTTCAGGAATTTTCTATTTCATGCCGTTTACACCTCTCAAATTATCTCCTAACTGAAAAATTTAGAACATTTCTTTTTTTCACCTGTTCCACTTCACAGATATTGGGTGTGATCCTTTTGTGCTCTTTCAGGAATTTTCTATAGTATGAAATGAGTGAAGATATAGAAGGAAATTTTTCCATTGTCTATGAGGAGAAGGTGTGGTTAATGTTAAGTCAGGTGAATTCTACCCACACTAATTAGGACAAGCAGTTAAAATAATAGAATTGACTGTTTTATAAATCTTAATTGGGTTTATATGTGCATCTAGGTTCATCCCATCTAACTAAACTGCCTCAGATTGGGATGAAATTGTCCCAGGGTCCCTCTGTAGTCAGTGGAGGCTGATCTACACATCCGTAGATCAGGTAAGACTCCTTGCACGTTGGGGAACTCATTTCTCTGCATGTTGAACAGAAGGAATTGAGAGTTCTTGGCAAAGAGAGATTTGGTGTGGGACTCATTCACCTTCAGTTTTTGCTAAATTAGGCTGCAGGCCAAAAGTCCTTAATCCCTTGGCAATGACAGAGTCTGCTTATTTTTCAGGACTGCCTAACCCTAAACACACTTAAATTTCAGTTCTACTGAAACTTCAAGTGTTGCTTTTGCTATATTCAGTTAAGGGAAGTGTGAAGTACTCCAAGGTCCTGTCTCCAGGACTATGTCGGTTTCCTAATCCCTGAAGGCCTCATGTAACAGACTCAAGCACCTCAAGGATATTTTTCAGAATTGTGACCCCTTCTCAGCTGAACACCCTAACTCCCAGCCTGAGTTAGCCTTCCTCTAATCTCAGAGGATTATGTGACTCAGTGGATTCTGTGTTGTCTCCTCCTCAAGTACCCAAGAGAAGATACCGAACAGCCTGGCAACTAAAACTTACAGAAAGAGGAAGAAATAATATTTGCATCCCTTAAATAGGATGATTTGCATCCCAAAACAGCTGGTGTTCCATATTGATTCCTTATACACTCGGCAGAAGAAAGTCAGGTTAGACTGCCCTGTGAATGATCCTAGTCAGTAACAATATGAAAGCATCACTATTAGGCAGAACAAAATTTTTAGAAGTTGTACAGACAGTTTAAGTAGTTATTTAAAACATGCTGAACCATCATTATCCAAGCGCTGAAAATATCAATATCCAAGTTTGGACCTAAACCAGGCGACAGGATTGCACCTTTTGATGTTTAAGGGCTTAAACTTCAGCAAAGCAACAATCAGAGGAGTTTTACTGAAATCTGCTCCAGCCCTTAGCTAATCTATTTCCCAGTTCCCGTTTTTAAAATATGAGTATTGACACAGGGGCTGTGAGATCATATCTGTTGAGGATAATGAAGTGTCCATATGCTGTGGTGATGGTTATCATCGAAAGACTCAGGAGAGGAGTGGCCTCAGTAAATTGCTGAACAAACTTACTCCTGACAAGGTTGTGAGATCAAGCCCTTAAGCCAAGATATCACGGAAGTCTTGGCTAACAAATCAGATATGTTGTGTCTCAGAAATGATACTGTTCTGCAATGGATAGGGCTTCTCCTCTTTGCAGCACTGAAAATCTTCTGTGACTGGAATAGGGACATTTGGGGTTCCCTAAATCCTCAATGGTTATAATCTCACAGCCCTTGTTTCAATACCCACATTTTAAAAATGGGAACTTGGCAAAATAGATTAACTAAGAGCTGGAGCAGACTTCACCACAACTTCTCTGGTTGTTTCTTTGCTGAAATTTAAGCCTTTAAATGTCAAAATGTGCAATCCTGTCACCTGGGTTAGGTCCAAACTTTGATACTGATGTTCTCAGCACTTGGACTATGATGGTTCAGCATGTCTTAAATAACCACCTAAATCATACCAGAGACATGAGGGTAGAAAGAAGTGCTTTTTTATCTGCACCAGGTCTGGGCTGTGTTTTCTTTACAGTCCCTTGTACATTAAGTTTATCAAAGCAACATGCATCAAGCTATGTGTGTCTAGGGACCAAGAGATAATTCCAGCTCACCAAGAAGGCATTTAAACAAAATAGAATATAGGCTCGGGAATGTTCCCGAGGAAAAGTTGCTCTCTTACTCGTAAAAGGATACATAACCCTGAACCGGCACAGTTTGCATAGTGCTGTGTACAGGCTTTTAATGAGTACTGAAGCCAGAAGGCTTTCCTATTATATTTGCCTAGTTGGCATTACCTTTCCATGGTTCCAGGTGAAGTGGTGGTACAATACCCACAATTCCTTCAGCTCCCTGACCCGCTGCAGCTCCAGCTATAGTAGCTGACAATGTAATACTCATTCAGCAGCTGATTATAATTAAAAATATCAGAATAATTAAAGTCCTCAGCTTGACAAGCAGAGCCATAACTTTGCCTTCAGACATTCCTCTCTAATTAGTTAATTAATCCTAATGCAAATTATAAGCAATAATTAGTCAGCCAAGCTTGACATAAAAGTCTGCTGACTTACAGCTAAAAGGCTTTTCTGGTTGTTGGTTTGTAGCTTCTTAAGGTGTCTTTTGTCCACTCATAGTTTCTGTGTCTCTGGTCCTGTTAAGTTGCTGCTGATATACAGATATGAAATTAGTTTGCAGGGTGAGAAAACACAGCTATAAAGATTTGCAGTACCGTAGGCACTATTTTATTTGCCTAATAAACTGGATAGTCAAAATGTGTATAGAATATAAATAAAACATCACATATGCATTCTAATGTAATATAAGCATGTTTTTATACAATTGCATACATTTAAGGACTTTCACATTCCCAGATTTAGCAGAATATATCTGCCTGCAGATGATCTGAGATGTTCTGGTCAATGACATAAGATAAACTTCAATGGGATTCTAAGATTAAGCAAGATTCTGATCTCTCGTATCATAAATGAAATCAAATTCTTTTGTACCAGGACAACTGGTATTTGATTCATGTTTTTGCATAGGTTTTTAACAGATCAGGACACTGTTAAAGTGCAATAATTTGAATTATCATCAGATAAATCAGAAGTGTGAGTATTGCTTTTTCACGTGGCAATGCAGCTGATATCAGTGAGCTGCATTCCACAAAGCCCCAGTGCTGTCACATCTCAGAAATACTCATGATTGATTTGGAACACTCATGGATGTTTATGTATTTATTCTTCTAAAGCATGTTTTCTGAAAGTGTTTCTATTCACATTAAAAAAAAAGTTGCAGTGCCTAAAAAAAGTGGAAGGCAAAAATGGAAAAGTTATTCAGAATGCATAAATACTTTGTAGTGAGAATACTTTTTCTGGCAGAGACATAATTAGAACATATTTTTATACTATACTAACTTGCTTTTGGTCTCATTTCTCATATTATTTGAGGTAAGTGGGATCACAGGACTGTAAGACACCTGCCTACATTTATTGTACTCCTCTGAGCACCCTGATCCAAAAGAAAGTGTCCCTGCCCGTAGCAGGGGGTTGGAAAGAGATGGTTTTTGATGTATCTTCTGACCCAAACCATTCTATGATTCTGTGTTTCTCCTCACATGATTTTTGGTGATGATTCAATCATGTTAAATATTATGGCTATGAAGAATGAAACCCAGCAGCTTGTGTTTAACCTGCACTTTTTTGAGCCAATGCAGTTACGTTCCCTGTGCTAAAAACAGAGCATTGAGAAGAGGAATAAAAAAAAACTGGTGTCAGGATAAAACAAGGTTAATTTATCTAATTCACTTGAATTTGTAACATTTTGACTCGGTGTAAACTCTTAAGCATCCTCATGTAACTTAAAGCAAAACTATAGTTAAGACCCATTTTTATTTGTTAATCCTGCTCCTATTCATCTCACCTTACTTTAACTGTCTGAGCTCTGGAGAAAAAGCCCAAATAGACATTTTCTAGAGTAAAGGAAGCAAAGACATTCCTACTGTAATCTGTCCAGAATTACCCCTGGGCACATCGATCTTTTTCCATGTCTACAGAGGAAGGATAAGGTGATGATAGCCCAGAATTAAGCCTCTCAGTTAAGTGCCTAAAGTTGGGTGAGAACATCTAAACCTTGTTAAAGAGCTTGGGTGATCCAAAATGTGGGATGACATTATCTATTTTTAGTGTTACCCTACTGTCTCCCTGTTCACTTGATGACAAGAATAAAATAGAACCAAGGCTATTATTCAGTAGATCACACAATGGATTTCAAAAAAGCTCTTCCAGGCATTTTTCATCTTTGAATTGGAAGGCTGCACAGAGAAAGCCAAATGATTCAAGAACGAGCAGATAAATTGTCATGGACTTCTTGAGCATTTCTTGAGGCCATCAAGGAATGTAGATTGAAAGACACAGATGGGAATTCTTTTTTCTAGCTTTCCATTGGCAGAATGAGGAAACTGGAGTGTGGAACTTTGAAGAACAGAATCACGCAATTAATTGGGTTAGAAGAGACTTTCAAGATCACCTGGTTTCAACCCCCAGCCATGGGCAGGGACACCTTCCACTATCCCAGGCTGCTCAGGCCCCCATTCAACCTGGGCTTGGACACTTCTAGGGATCCAGGGGCAGCCACAGCTTTTCTGGGCAACCTGTGCCAGGGCCTCACCACCTCCTGAGTGGGCTACAGAGTAATCCCAATTAGTCAAGTGCCTAGAAGAAGATGAGAAGGATCATCAACTGACAATTACTGCTCCAGACCCTTCCCTGCTCTTCCTTCACTCCTTTCAGCAGGTGTCAGAACTTCAAAGAATTAATGCTGGGAGTTTCCGACCCTCAAGGAATCTGAAGAGTGATCACATACATTTAACTATTGCATGTGTTCTGGATCTTAGCAAGGTTTCTTTCCCCACCACCACCCCTGAACTTGGATTTCGTCATGCAGCATTTTATATGTGCGAATTATTTTTCAGCTAATGAGAAGTGCAGGGATTTAGGGTGCTAATGGAATGTAGTAGGAAATTAATGAGAGATGGGAAACAGGTTAGACTTTTTTTTTCCCCATTATGCTTGTGTATAAATGGGAGTTATTCTGTTGTATCAAGGGGAGAATAGATTAAGCATTTTGGAATGCACAACCCAAGAGGGATAGTTAATCCTGTTTTTGACAATCGCAAATGTAATACGTACAAATGAGGGGAAGCATTATGCATGATTTTCCTCATTTTACATACAGCACAATATGTTATTTTCCACCTCTTAATTCATGTCTTCATTAAGTAAAACTGCTCTAAGTCTAACTGGAGCATTGTGTAGATTTGGGAAAGAATTAAGATCTCAACAATGATACATTAAGTTTTCTTTTCTTTTTAAAATGTTTTAGGATATGATCTTTTCATCAGTAGATTAAAATATCTGATAAAGAAATGTGTTAATCAGACTTATTTTGCTTGGCAATTATTGACTGGCCAGGCCACCAGTTGCAGCTGTTGATGCCATACCCAGACAATGTAGGCATCTGCTCTTTTCCAGGAAATTAGGGGCTGAAGAAGACCTTTATGCTTCTAATACATATATCAAGGCTGAAATCCTGGTGCTGCATGGTTTATATCACTCACTTTCCAATCCTTCATGCCTCTGCTGCCATTCCACATAATCCAGATTTCTTTCCTAAGAAGACTGGACTCTACCTGTGGTTGTGGTCAGCAACTCTCTTGTATGATATCCCTCAGGAACAACTCCAGCACTCCTTGGAGCCTTTGATTTTTGGATAGTCAAATTAAACACCTCCGTGTGATTTATGCTTGTTGCTACTTCAGAGCTGCTCTAAATCTTTGTGGGAGATCAGTTTGTGTCCCAGCCAAACCCAGCATGTTGTAACCTCACCCGCCAGTGCTGACTCCACACCAGGGAAGATGCCCTTAGGCTCCAAAGAAGAGAAAAAACCCAAAGTTTCTTCATTTCTTCGCTTAAGAGTGTCATGATTTTAACTGTTTATCTTTATTTAATAGGCAAATTTAAATTGTCAAAGTAAACATGCTTCTATATTAAAAACAACTGCAGTTGTTTCGGGTAAATTATTGTCAAGATTGGTACAAGATAAAGTAAGGTAGCTATTAAACATTAGCTGATGTTCAATAGTGGGGTTCTCCAATAAAAAAAGAAATACTGTTTTCTTTTTTTAAAATTACTAAATACAAAATGCATCCTTATAAGCCACTAGCTAAATAGTCACACCGTTGTGTTATTGTTACTGAACTCTGGAAAACAATGAAGAGCAAATTGTATTTCTTCTCAGAAGTAAACACAGGAAAAATTTTTTGCAATATGTAGCTGTAATAACCAGTAAAATTTGACCTGATTTGAACTAGATGTTGCTATTGGGATTCATTGTGCTTATTTTTAGTTTTCTGTTAATTAACATCTGGCCTAAGTCACTTCTCAAGATCTCCTCTATGGAGAGTTTTGGGGATTAGTTACTCTTTAAAGATGCCATTCTTACACTGGAGGAACATGGCAACTGAATTCCACACTGATTTCCAATGTTCCTGTAGTGACTGTTCTACACCAGGCAAGAGAAGAGTTGAAATCAATGAACTGCTTTCAAAGGCTACAGCAAAGCAGCATGAGAACTTGTACTCTAGATAAAACAGCTTAAAAGTGAACAGAAAATTCCTTTTCCAGAGGTTGGAATCAATGGGCTGCCCTTATGGTAACTAAATTATAAGAGTTTTGAGTTGAGAAATTCCTGTTTCCCTGCAGTCAGAGATCCCTTGCTTGTCACCAACGTATAGAACTCGGTAGCAAAGCCCATAATTCTGCTAAGAATTGGAACAGACTTCTGGATGCTGTCAGGGAAGTGGCAGTGTAAGTGAACTATTTTATGTTCAATATTTACACTAAAATCACAGTCATCTGTGGCTTACATGACAGTTGTCTTCAAGACAGGAGATTCACACTTGGGAAGAACAAGTTAAACCAAAAACCAACTTCTAAATTTTTGAGATTCTCATTTAGCAGTTTCACTGAGAGATGAGATTAATGATTCAGACTTGCAGTAATGTTCTAAATACCCCATATGTTGTACTGAAATGACATTCCATTC
Source organism: Falcunculus frontatus (assembly GCA_013398115.1). Taxonomy (NCBI): domain Eukaryota; kingdom Metazoa; phylum Chordata; class Aves; order Passeriformes; genus Falcunculus; species Falcunculus frontatus. Next base: position 540,610 of record VZRV01007593.1, read on the forward strand.
CCAAATAAACATGCGCTGTTAAAATCAGGTGTAGATTTAGATTGGACATAAGATAGACCTTTTTTTTTTTAAATAAGGTTGATGAGGCGCTGGCACAGTTTGCCCAGAGAAGTTGTGGATGACTCATCCCTGGAAGTGTTCCAAGTCAGGTTAAAGGAAGAGAAACCCAATCGAGTTGCAGATGTCCCTGTTTATTGCACAGGGCTTGGACTTTAGGATGATCTTTAAGGTCCCTTCCAACCCAAACCATTCTATGATTCAAACCGAGAAATTTCAAGTTTTTACAAGTTTTCCTAAAGTTTAAATTACTAGCATAGCTTTGCAAATAATAAATATCACACTTTCTACAACCTGGATAGAATTTCAAGATTCCATACTGTTCCATGGAAGTCTCTGAATCCAGACAAAAGGAAAATCTGGTACATTACTCTTATTTGATCTCAGCTTATCCCATCAACTCTTTGAGGGAAACAGTCAGATTTCTGTTTGATAAACAGACTTTCTACCAAAAAGAAAAAAAGGAGGGACCAAGTGTGTTTGAACAGACAATAAATTCCTGATAGAGAGTGAAGTGCCTGCCTGTGCAGTGTCTCCCTAAGAACAGTTGGGTTTCTTGAGTAAAAATTCACCTTTCTGGAATGTGCATCAAGCCAAGCTTTCACCCTTCTTGCTAAAGAAAGTGGTTGAGCACTAGTTCAGTATTGGACTAAGTGAGCAGCTGTTGCAAGACCTGGCCTGGAGATCTGCATTCCTCCAAGAACAAACCTGAAAGTATTGCAAAAGAGAAGTTTCATAACCCCAGTGACGGTTGAGGTAATGGGGAGATATTACATCTCTTCATTATTTCTTTTCCTGTGAATTACAGAAGCTTAAGGTCCAAATACCTTCACCATATGATCATCAGAGACCACCTGTAGCGAAAAAAACCTGCTCTTTCTTGAGATTGCATAACCAGGGTGTAAAACACCACTAGCTCACATTTGAGCTGGCTGTCCAAGCTTTCTTCATGGTGAATAAGAGAAAATGGGAAAATTTAGAACAAATTCATATCAGCCCAATGAATTCTGCCTCAGAATGCCCACTCATCCCTCTCAACAAGTTTTGCCTCCCTACCTACCATAACAGAAACTGAGGTCTCTGGCTCAAATATGAACATTTGCATTGTCAGCCTGGTTAAGCATCTGAAGTTAAGTGAGATAAAACCCTCCTGGAGACACTAATGGGGCTAATTTAACCCAAATTTAGTCCACTGTGGTGGCTGAAAATTTGCTATTCACCAGGTGTCCACCAAGATGTTCCATCACTCCCTCTCCTAAGCAGACAGGGAGAGAAAATGAAATGGAAAAGCTCATGAGCTAAGCTAAGGGCAGGGAGATCACTCACCAGTCACAGTCGATGTGTAAACCAGACTTATTCTGGGGAAAATTAATTTAATTTTTGTCAATTAATAACAGAGTGGGATAGTGACAAATAAAAGTAAATCTGAAAAAAAACCCCCTTTCCACCACTTTCCCACATCTTCCTGGGCTCTTCACTCCTGACCCTTTCACCTTCTGTCCCCCAAGCAGCACAGAGTGAATGGGGAATGGGGATTGGGGTCATTTTGTGACATTTATGCCTCTGCCATGACCTCCTTCTCAGGCTGTTCCCCTGCTCCAGTGTCAGGTCGCTCCCAAGGGATACAGCCTATCCCATACTTCTCCAATGTACACCCTTCCCAAAATCTGCAGGAATTACTCCAGCATGGGTCCTTTTTCATGTGATTCATCCCTTCAGGATCAGACAATCTTTCAGGATCAGACCACTCCTGCTTGGTTCTCCCGTAGGTCAAAGCTCCTGACAGAAAAACTGCTCCTGCATGGATTCCCTCCATGATCTGCAGCTTCCCTCAGTCTGTGTGGTTTATCTCCCTCATCTTCCTATCCTTCATGCCTGCTGCAACTTGGGGCTTTTTGCTGACATCATATTGACACTGTGCTGGTCAATTTACCCTGAAAAGGCACGGTTAGCAATTATTTTTGTGAATATTGTTACTTTTTGTTGGAGGAACCAAGGCAATGAGTTCTGTGTTATGACTAAGATTTTCATAACTGTGTAAGGAACCTTGGAACCAATCCAGTTTCAGTATCTGCTTTCTGTGTGTGGCTGTGAAGAGAACAGTTACTATTTTCGAACTGAAATTGGAACCTACAAGTAGCCAGGTTCCTATGCTGCATTAATATATTTAGTCAGATACTCTTGTTTCTCCTACTGGAAAACTTGCACCCATTCAGGTGGGTGCTCAGACTTAAGAATGAAACAGATTTTAAATTTTCTTTGAATGTATTTATAAAAATCCCCAAAAACAACAACCATTTTTATGACAGGAAAATGGACTCATATAGAGAAAAATGGGGTTTTTTAGTAACCCTGAAGGGCTGTAGTTAAACTTAGAACAAACTTCTATTTAACTACAGTTTTTAAAAATGGAAAATCAAAGTATCTCAAAAAAGCTTGAAATTGAGTATTTTGAGTTTACCAGGACATTCCATTCTTTACTTGTGTGTTTTGAGTAGACTAGAATGAATTGAAATCAGAATATTTCCACCACACATTCTATGTGCAATTGCTCAGCATTTTCAGATGGAAAAAATATTTGCACTGGAAATTTTCCAGTTAACTTTCCTTTGATTTTTCCAAGCCGATTCTCTCATTCCTTAGGCTTCTGGACAGAAATTCTCAGCATGGTGTCGTGATCCAAACTGCTCATGAACTGTCCTCCAATTCCAAACAGTGTAATTTCGGAGAATTTCCTGATCTAGCATTAAATCTGTGCTTGTGTGGTGTGTACCTGTGGCTTTTTCAAAATGATCATTTGCTCCCACTAAGCTGGGAAAGCCCTGGAGCAGTTTAGGAACCTGCAAGCATTGCAATGTACCTGCTTTCTCAGCCCTGTCTGCTGCCATAAGTCCAGTGCACAGCCAGGAGCAGGAGTCTGAGGAGTGCTGGATGCCATGGGATCCCTGATGTGTCGGAATTAAACACCTGTGTTAAATAACACTTTGCTGAGCCACTGTGAAAATCTGTGGAGTGCTCAACAGTCCTGAACATTTTCCATCTCTCACTTGGGCAGGTGGTCTAAGGTTTGAACTCTGCTGTTCAAGTAATACCAAGGGTAGAGATATGATGTCAGGACCTGTTCAAGGTCTTTATTTTGGTTTTGTTGCTGGTGCTATTTTTAATGTTCAGTGATAACCCTGAATTTCCAAACTTAGGCGAACAGAAATATTTCTATTCTCTGTATTTACAGTCCTGTGTACAGTTGGCAAAATGTTGTAGAAGGTTACTTGGCTTAGGAGTCTGGAACAGTTATATACCACAAAATAAGTTCATGTTAGCAAAGGGAAATTACTTAAATGCATCTGTGGGGAAAAGAGGCTAATCATAGATTTTCCTGTAGTCTTAGACTCTGTCTCTAGAGTGTTTTTGTTAACATGGAGTTCTTCAAGACCTCATAACTCTCTACTGTGAACAAAGGCTGTGTCTGTAGCCACAAATAATCAAAGCCAGAGCCTGTTCTCAACCTCCATCCCCCAGATATCCAGAATATTAAATAATTCACATGCTTCCTGTATGGTTTTGGCTTGCACCAGCTAACATTCTCCTAGAGTTTGCCTGGGCATTGTCCAAGAGATTTGCACATGCTATGGACTGCTCTGAGCAGGAAGTTTGGACACTGTCTGGAGGGAAGGAGAAGTTAGACCTGTGTCTACAAGTCAGGCTCCTTACCTGCAGGATGGGACTCACCTCTAACTGATCCATGACTTGTTTTATTAAATTGCAGAATCACAGAACCACAGAATCATCAAGGTTGGAGGAGAACTTCAAGATCATCTGGTCCAACTATCAACCTACCACCATCATAATAACCCCTAAACCACATCCCCAAGTGCCACACCCAAATGCTTTTTAAACACTTTCCAGAGCTGGTGACTCCACCACCTCCCTGGCCAACTTATTCCAATGCTTCAAAGCCCAACCAGACACTTCACTTTCAGTGAAAAATTTATTTCTGATATCTAATCTGCGTTTCCCCATGCGCAACTTAAGGCCACTTCCTCTCATCTTTTCAGCAGAAGAGACTGACTTTCAGCTCTCCACAACCTCCTTTCAGGTAGCTGTAGAGAGCAATGAGGCCCCGCCTGAGACTCCTCTTCTCCAGAAAATCATAAGCACAAACCCAAAAGTTCAAAACAAAACCTCTTGTTAAAATAGAGCTGATGGGCTTGGACCAGACTCATTCTGCTGAGATGTGCCTTGCACAACGAGGTGACCCTGAATTGATTCATGAAGGTTTAAAGCTGACCTTCAGCCAAGTCAACTTCTTCCTTCTTGCAGTCATAAAGACTATAACAAAGGACAAAATAGCTGATAACTTTAATATCACCAGCTCCTAAAATTCATTCAGCTATAGTCTCACTGAGCCAAGCATCCTGTGTTTAAAGAAATCACCATCCGTGTTCTCTTTCATCCTAGATTTTTGTTCCAGAGAGGTCTACAGACCTCTTCTAAAAGAAGAACAACCCAAGGAAATTTTTGCTTCAAAGCAGTGTGGATTCAAAATATATTTGAGGTATCTTATTAGCTTTGAGTTTATTCTCAATTCAGTCACAGGAAATATCCATTTTCCTGAAGAAGCAGCAGTTGTCATATTTCGCTGCTGTAGTGTGTGTAATATCAATCTCATGTTTATTTATGCATGTAAAGATTTTATTATTTACATTTAAATATTTATAACATTTCTGCATAAGCAGACAAAAAAGTTCATCTCTGCCCTTTAGGAACTAAGCAATTTCATTTTACTAGGTAGATTTTTTTCTATATAAATAATTGACACATTGATTTCTCCCTCTGTCTTGATGCTATTTATATTATTTCTTAAATGCAAGAGGTTTATAGAACTAACAGACTGACTGGTCTGTTTTTATTGCCTATCAAATCCAAACAGACTAATATATCACATGAAGGATCTGGAATAGGGAGTGGTGATAAAACACTAAAAAATAGGAGTGAATTCATTAGAATTCAGATATGGAAGCCTATGCTAATTACATTGCTACATTGAAAAAGTGTTTGTTTCTTCCTGGATATAACTTTATGTAAATTCTTTTCCCTGAGATTAGCAGCACTATCTGGCTGCATAGCAATAGATATAATTGTGGTCCTTTTTTCTTTCAGTAGTACAATCATAATATGATTTTTGTGAAAAATAAGGTATTTTAACAGGATTCGATGAAGTTATGGTGATTATATGGGGACCTGTACTCAGAACAGATTTTCCACTGTCCAGTGGACCAGTTGCATCTTCTTCTGAGGGGGTGAAGAGCATCTTGTTCATTCTTCTGTTCCTCCTTCACTACCTACTCTGGACAAGTTAAAACTGGCTTTAAAATTTTGTCTTCATGACTTCTGCTGAAAAAAAATCCCTCTCACTGCTGTCATAACAATGAGAGAAACAAAATCAGTACCCAGTGACAATTTGAAAAATAGGAGGTAAAAGCAGATGCGCCATTTGTGGAAAAATAATAGAGCAGGTAAAAATTCCTCCCTCATTTAATACTATCTCAACACAATGATGCAATGACCAATGAAGTTAATTTTTTTTTTTCTTTTTTTTTAAGTCAAATATAATCTCAGTCAAGGAGAAAGCAAATTAATTTTGAAGAGTTCAATTCTGCCGCCAAACAGAGCAGACTAAATGGAATTATAGGTATGTCAGGCATTTTCATCAGTTGCACTGTTGTGCAAGACTGTGGTCAAAGACACGGAAGGAGAAAATCTCATCTCCATCCATTGTGTTTACAGCCCAAGCAGTCAAGGCAGAGGAAAAGAAAACAGGAAAAGCTAGTGGCTTATCCAAGGTGTCAGGTAAATTGGAAATCCAAGTATAACGTCCAGGCTCTCCGCTCTAAATCAATTAGCTATTCTCAAGTCCATCCTGTTTCACAAAAGGAAAACAGGGTGCTCTTTCTTTTAATCATCGTTCATGGTTTGTCTTCATTTGGCTGCCCCTCATACTTTTTCCAGCTGTGTATTTTTCCCACGTGTAGGCAAATTAAGAGATTGTTCTTGCTTCTGAGCAATCCTTAAAATCGCACCCAACTCACCATATAATTTGCTACATAAATTTCCTTTACAGGTGTTCGGGAACCAGAGCCTGGGGGTAAATTTCCCTTGTTTCTCCTGGATCTATTAAAACAATCTCATACTATTTCAGTTTGCTATTTTAATTTTTAAGGTTTCATTCTGTTTCCTTTTCAGATTTAGACATGAATGTTCTTTCTCTGCTTAATTGCAAAACCCCAAGTTTATATGGAATGTAGAAATCTGCTCCAATGTGAATGTCACCATCTTTGCAAACTGCTCAAATAACCCTAGGGAAAAGAAGGAAGGGAGGGCAAAAAAGGGAAAGGGAAAAGGGGTAACTAAAAATTTAAAATGTACCTCAGAAAGAAACTTATTGAAAAAGCTTCATCAAGGTTGAAAGTCAGGCATGACAACTAGATAATTTCTGCCAAAATATGGATGTTTCCGTATGTTTTTTTCTAATCACTGTGGATCCTGACCCACAAAAAGACTTAGGTTTTTAATTTGTAACTTTTATTTCGAAATTCAGAGTAAACTGTGCCCATTATTATTGGGATTTATCTTACGTACTTTAAGCAAGGTCAGACACCTACACCTAGAGTAGTCAGACCAGGCTCCTTTTACACACAGCGGAGAACAAGAGGTGCTGTCAGAGAGCTGTTCATCTCCTCCTGGCGTCTAAAAGTTAGGAAAAGGATCTGACTTGGTAAGCATGTATTTTTCTGCATTGACTATCAAAGGAAGTCACTGCACTGCTCAGTTCTGGATGCAGAGCTTACAGAGCTCTTGTGACAGGTGAGATAAATCTTGTTTTCTGAGACTTGCCTGTAGTATAAGTATTGCACAAAACGAGGGAATGGTTTCTCCTGAACGTGGCAGAAGCCATATCTTTTAAGATTATAGATAGTTCCAGGTTTTTCCATTTTTAGGTTTCAGAGTAGAAGGTTTATTAGGCTTCCGACATTGGCTTTTGAGGCTGTTCCTTTTAATTCTGACTGTAATATCAGATTCAAATACTTAAACTAACCAGACCATAAACTTCTACAAAAATCTCTGCAAACTCTAGATATATAGCTATAGCTATGCCTAGAGAACTGTGGCTGCCCCATCCCTGGAAGAGTCCAAGGCCGGGCTGGATGGGCTTAGAACAACCTGGGATACTGGAAGGTGTCCCTGCCCATGGCAGGGTGTTGGAAGTAGATGATCTTTCAGGTGCCTTCCAACCCAAACCATTCTGTGATTCCAATTGCCAGCATCATCACAAGAGCTCTCCCCTCTAGAATAAATTTCACCTACAAAAATAAATATTTTGGTGGAGAGTGAGGGATTGCATTGATTCAAGTTTTCAGCATTAAGAATAGTACAAACAGGGAAGGTTTGGAAACACCAAGGACAGATTATTTTAGGAATCTAAGTAGTTTAAGCCCATTGAAAGAACTAAAGTTTAAGTGCTTTCTTTAAAAACAAACCTATTCCATAGATCATAGAATCTTAGAATCATTAACATTTGAACAGACCTCTAAGACCATCGAGTCCAAGCACTCCTGCAACTGGTGTCAATATTCAGAATGCTGGTAGCCCCAAGGAAGTGTCCTCACCAGTAGTTTCACTTGCAAGAACTGGGGGACTGATCTTGTAAGTGGCTTGCATGAAAATTGTCACTAGGACCTGCACATAAACAGAAAAATCGTTCGTAAGTTAAGAAATAGCTTGGCTTCTTTTTAATCTTTTTTCTCTTACTACTGCTCTGCTACTGCTTTTGGTCTATATAATCAGCTAATGAGATTTCCACTTCTTCAGGCAATGAGGCAAGTTGTGCTCGAAGAAAAGTTGTGCCTGGATTCATTGCAATGCATTCATATACTATTAAGAAATATTTTACAGAGCAGCGCATTTAAACAAATATTAAATTCACACAATTGTTAATCAGTGTGCCATCTGGAAACATTTGAAAGTTTAGACTCTTAATTGCCTGAATCTCATAAATGTTCAAAATTGTTGCATACTACAGGCTATATTGCATTTAGGACTTTTTTTACTGTATAAATACATGTAATTAAAATGTGAGATAGGAACACTTTCCAGCAGCTGTTGTGAGAGCTGTAACCATCTTCCCTATTAATCTTCAGGGATTTGAAATATGTGTTGCTGAGCGCCAGGGTCAATGACATGCCTCTACATTTGAATCCCACCATTTGACAAAGCATTGCATTCTGTTTCTAAATTCTTTCATGCGACTGACAGCTACATCCATTTCTTCCCGAGGCCACTCTTTAAATTCCTTTGTACTTGTAGAAGCAAGTTTGCTGGCTCAAGAATTTTGTCTTAACTCTGCCTCTAAGACTTGTCAATGGCAAATTAGGACAAGAAATTCTAATTTATGTTTCAAAGGCACCTATGGTAGTAAGAGAAACTATTTTTATTTACAATTTTTTTCCTCAAAAGTGTCAAATCAAAGACTCTATAATTACTATACATTTTCAGGAGATGTCATATTATACTGACTTCAGGGTGCAAGTGGTGGATAGGGTTAATCTGAGAAAAGTCAGTGAAATGCACAAAGGATTTCTGTTCATGGCAAATGTTACTTGGAGATTTAACTATCTCAGTAAGAAAACACAAATATTTAGGCTATCAGCTGCTCTCCTCCAAGATGTTTGAGCACAGAGGTAGGAGATACTGCTGAGGGAGGGCAACTTCTTCCAGTCCGAAGGTCAGTGGAAGAGTTTCTCTTGTCTTATGCCCCGAATGGTTTTGACCAAGTCAGTGAAAAGAAATTCAGTGATGGAACATCTACTGGTTTTCAGTAGACAGTTCAACAGCCTGACATGAGCTTTAATAACATTGCTCTCTTGCTTTCTCATTAAATTCTCCACGTTTTTTTTCCTCTATTCCCTTGTTCTCCACCACAAATCACAGATGTTCTCAGACTTTCTTTATCCCTAACAGTTGTCAAGCTATGGTCATCAAATACTGACACCTTTTACAGCCAACAAAACACCTGGCAACATATGTGGTATAGACACATTTGTTTTGTTTCCAAATACTAAAGCACATTTTATTAAAGTGGGATTTTTTTCTGATATAATTTACAAAGGTTGAATAACTGTGATTTTTACCCTAGGGAAGATGTGTAGTTAGAAAAAGAAAGAAGTGATTCATTATGGCCCTTGTTGGTGTACTTGGAAGGGATCTTTGAGATGCTCCTGTGCAGGGCCAGGACTTGTACTTCCATGATCCTTATGGATATTCTATGGATACTCTCTGAATATAACTCAAGATATTCTACGATTCTATGATTCTGAGTTGGTAGCTGATGGGAAGGATTCCCTCTCCAAACATCAAGTAGTAAATTTTGGTCCGTAGAGTGACCAGAGGACACAAGAAATAATGACTGAATTTCCTTGCTCTTAATGCTGTTTCTAAGAGGATCTCCATCAGAGGAAAGGAAAAACATTGGACACAAGAAACCCTACATGTTAGGGATGTACACGACTAGCAAAGCATTACTGTGATACAAGAAAGGTATAATTTGCCCTCTCCCTTTTAGATAAGAATTAGTGTGAAATGAAATAATTCTTCCATTTCTTTTCTTTTTTGATTTTCCTTTTTTATCTGCCTGAGTTTATATCCCTGGTACAAGAACTAAACCATATACTGGACCAACTAAGATTTCTCTTGCTGTCCACATTTCATTTCCAAAATGTCCTTTCCTATCACTTTTCCATGGTAGACCCCTGTGGGATTAGACACCTCCAGGAAAAAGCCCTTTGCCCAAAGAGCACATGGAGAACTGAGTCAGATTGGGCAATGGTGGACTTGCAAAATCAACTCTTTGTCCTGCCCTTTCATCTTCACAGCTCTGATAAGACAACTCCTCTTAATCCCTTTTCTGCTCTCCTGCAGGTAAGAGGGATGGAGCAATGACTTTTTTTTCAAGAAAAGAGAAAGCAAATGCTTCTTTTTCAGATTATGATCCCGCAGAACCACTGTCAACTGACAGCTTCAGCTTTTCTTCTTTATTATCACAATCTTTTTTTCCTTAAGCTTATCTGCTCTTGAAGCAACACATATTTTCTTGAGGAGAGAGAATTTTAAACATAGAAGGGCACCTGTAGCAGTTCTTATCCAGACATTATTGGAAACATGCAGAAGAGGGAAAACTAGAGCTTTAAATCTGTATTTTTGTAACACAGCTGACGGAGCATAATGCAAGTAGGGCTTCCATACCTTTGGGTTATGAAATGAGAGACACAGGGCCTGAGTTATTAGTGTTAGAGAAAAAGAAAAGTGCTGGTTTAGCAGAAATGAAACATTCCCACCAATTGACTTGTGCAGTCTTTCTGTGAGTACAAAACCAGATCCACAAATACAGGATAAAGAAGAAGATAATTTTAAATAGAAGGTGGGGGGGGGGAACTGTTCTTTAGACACAGCCATATCACAGTTATAACTGTGTAGAGTGCTGGCATTCAGGATTCACGGGTTTCTATTTAAGGGTATCAACCTAAGATCCGATTTCTTTGTAATTAATGTCTGGTACCTGATTTTGTCCTTTCTTTTCCAAATGTGGAAAGATTCCTGTGTCCCAAATTCAAGGTTTGACCTATAGTCCAATGTAATTTCTTTCTGCTGCTCTGGCATTTGAAAGCAAAGGTGATTTCATATCTCTTATCTTGGGTTGGAGGGAAAAAATATTTCTTTTTACCAATCTCTACTGCTGCTTTCCTATGTGACGCTTGGCAAATAATTCCACTTTTTTTTTTTCTTTCAGTATTCCTCTCTGTCATTCTTACAATTCTAATCTAACAGTATTCATTCCTTTGGTTCATTTCGACTCTTATCACTTAGGTCCTTTTACTTGTCTGTAAGACGAATGAAGATGAATAATTCTACTGAAATCAAAGAATCATAGAACATCCTTAGATGAAAGGGGCCCACAAGGATCATGGAAGTCCAAATCCTATTGTGACAAACTAAGACATAGAATAAATCAATAGGGCATGAGAAAAAGGCCTCAAAAATGAAAATAAAAAGAAAAAAAAATCAGTTCTTTTTAATCAGTGGAATGAGTGAAGCCGGGAAATGGAAATGGGTTGGTGTTTCCAGCTGTTTCTTCTCGTGTCCGAGAAGGTGCAAGATCTAATTCAGGCTTGTGAATGGTTGTAAAATTCAGAGATTCTCTTTCTTCTGATGAGTATCTGGTATCAACAATGACTCAGATTGCATCAAGTCTGCTCTACAGATGGGTCACTAATGGTAAGTCTTCCCTCTGTCTGGCCATGCAATTTTACAAAACTCTAAGTCTGAAACATCCTTGCAATCTGTACCCCATCTGTCAAATTTTGGCTGAAATTGGCTGACAGATGTTTTGCAATGCTGCTGCTTCTCTCCAGTTCCACCACATTCCTGCCCCAACATACCTTTGACACACACTATGGTATGCAGAAAAGATAGCAAAGCAAGACTGTTAAATTCCTCTTCATGCTTTATAATAAATCCAGATCAACATCTAGAGCAACCTGGTCTAGTGGAAGGTGTCACTGCCCATGGCAGGGCGGCTGGGAGATGATCTTTGAAGTCCCAAAACATGCTGTGATTCTGTGATTGTCTGACTGGACAAGCTTGATGTTGATTGGTCTGATATTCACTCTTTATCCTCTTGTTTCTTACTGCATTTTTTTAAAAAAGTAAAAGAAATATATTGACTACTAACCCATTTCCCCTAAAGCTTTCTCACACACAGCCCACTGAATTTCTGGGTTAAAGCAATGTAAGAACAAGTTAAATCTTTCCTCTTTAACAATCAGGCTGAAGAAAGGGTTAAGAATATTTTCTGCACCTGGAAATTTTTTCGACGGTAGCAGAGATGAGCAGTCAGACAGCAGCCTTTGATCTTTCCATGCTGTGTCACAGCTTGTGCACGAAGGTATTTCATGTGTGGTTTGGGAGTGTTTGTCATTGGACTGGGAAAGGTGGGGAGTGCCATGATAAAGAGCACTGAGGAAAGAAAGGTTCTGAGGCCATGTTTCCTCACACAAAGCTGTCAATATCCCTTTTCCTTCTATAACACCGTCACAGCTGGACAGTGACACAGCTGGAGGCAATCCTTGAAAAGTCCATCTTGCCAGGTCTTTTCCTTGCCTAAAGTGTAGATGGACATAGAGATGGAATTACATTTCACAGTGTCATCAAGACAGTCCCCTGTAGATCTGAATCTCGTTCCTTTCATAGGAATTGAGACCCAGATTTTACCTGTATGACCTAAGATGCCTGGGCTAGTATAGAGCTATTATCCAGCCAGGGAAGAAAGAAACAGAGAGCCATCTCAGGAGACTCAGCCGACCTACCCAAGATCTAAGCCATTCCATGAATTCACTTATCCCTTTCTTTGTATTGACTCCCTGAGCAGACCCTGTTGCCGCAGAGATCTTGAATAAGTGCTTCAAGTTGAGTGAGATGAATACAGGTCAGTTGACTCAAACCATGATGGGAAAACAACCAGGTCAATAATATCTTGTAGATGAAGATGTTGCTTCAGAGCTCATCAAGATAAATCTGAACACCCTGTGATTTTACTATGCTTTCCATAAAATTATATTTCTTGACTTGAATCATACTTTCAGAATATTTGTTTGCCTTTGCATGTAATGTCGGTGATCTGGTTTTCTTTTAAGACAGGAATGAAATAGAAATAATGGCTGTTGAACGGAGTTTATTAAGATACATTTTATACAAGACCTATTTTTGCTACATATGCCAAGACACCACATGATCACAATATTTTCCTTCAAGGTGTTTTTCAGACTGTATCAGAGAAACCAGGAGAAACAAACCCCTGAAAAAGCGAGAAATTACAGTGGAAATCAAATTCAATATTGTATCTCACCCCCCATTTTACCTGTAGGAGTGGAATCATTAGGAAGTTGAGCTGAACAGGATTGCATGAAATCCTCTACTGTACTCATTAATAGGAGACCAAGATGCAGGATCAGCTATATCCAAACTCTTCCGAAAGCTACTCATATAATCTGCATTCAAAAACCATCAGTGATGAATATTTCTCAGAAAATATAATCCAGTACTTCACTTCTTATCACATTCCTTCTAACATCAAGATGTTAGAAATATTCCACATGAATATTTATGGAAAAGCAAGCAAATAAATAGAAAAACACAAGTTAATCAGGATTAATTTTAGTAATGCATTTCCTCCAACATCCTTGCACTGGAAACACATGGCATGATTGTTTTATATGCGGGGTGGAGAGGATAGAAGAAGAAAAACTGGGCCAAGGACGGCTTTTTGCAACATAAAAATAGCCCAACTTTTAAATTTAATAGACTGGATTCTTCATAGATTAGAAGCAAGTGCAAAGGATCTCAAAAAAAAAAAAAAACCCAACCCTGTGACTCTCCCCTTTCTTCCCCTGCAGGGCTGACGGATAATTGATTGTAAAGATTTTGGCATGTTTAGGACTGTTTCAGGACTCAATTTTGCTTTCCAAGGGCTTGCGCAGAAGAGGAAATCCACATACAGAAGGGAGAAGAGATTTTTATATGGGTAGATTATTTTTTAATAAATAATAAATAGTAAGAAGTAGCACGGGAATTTGGAGAGCTGGAATAAATCCATGAAGGCAGAGAAGAGGAAAGCTTTATAGGGCTGGGTAGAAAGAAGTGGTAATGGGTACAGGAATGGTAATAGCATTTTATTTATACTGTTTTATCATCTAAACGCCCCCCATATTTATACCCATAAGTATAGGTGACCTGACTTATAATTACGTAGATTCACAGGAAATGAAGGATGGGCACAGATATCAGCAAGTGTGGATGTGTATAAACACGTGACTTTATATAATTATATATTATAACAAAATGTCCTCCCCAGCACAGGAAGGACGTGGACCTATTGGAGAGAGTCCAGAGGAGGCCACAAAGTTGATTAGAGGGATAGAGAACTTCTGCTGTGAGGAAAGGCTGAGAGAATTGGGATTCTTCAGCCTGGAGAAGAGAAGGCTTCGGAGTGACCTAATGGTGGCCTTCCAGTACCCAAAGGGAGCTGAGAAGAAAGATGGAGAGAGACCACTGACAAGGGCCTGGAGTGACAGGGCAAGGGGCAGTGGCTTCACATTGAAAGAGAGTAGGTTGAGATTGGATATTAGGAAAAAATTCTTGTCTGTGAGGGTGGTGAGGCCCTGGCACAGGTTGCCCAGAGAAGCTGTGGCTGCCCCATCCCTGGGAGTGTCCAAGGCCAGGTTGGACAAGGCTTGGAGCAACCTGGGATAGTGGAAGTTGTCACATCCAATGCCAGGAGGTTGGAACAAGACCATCTTTCAGCCTTCCAACCCAAACCATTATATGATTCCATGATTATGTTATTATTTTGTGGTTTTATTCCTTCCCTTTCAGGCTTTACAAAATTAGTAAGTTCTGAAATATTCAACACATATATTTGTATGGCAGGATCTCAGTGGAGAACAGGCATAAGACATGGTTTAGACAGCTCTCTGGTTGTTCTTGTGTCACAGGGTTAGAGGTTTTTGCAGCATTAATGAACTCAGTTTCCTTCATCTTCTCTCTTGCCCTCGGTCTGATTGAAATCCATTAATATTATTGCTCTCTCCTCTAGAGCTGAGTATTTTGAGTCTTGTCAAAGAAGCAGGAGTAATTTCAACATCAATAATCCTTGCCATCAAGGCCGCTTGACAAAGAATAATGGATATAAACTGGTCAATATACACAAATTCTCATAATACAAATTAGATAAAATCGAAGGTGAAACAAGAGGTTCTCCCAGATTTTTTTACAGCCACTGTTGCTTCCATTTTTCAGGAAATTATAGCGGGAATCCTGACAACCATTTATTTTTTCTTTCCTTTCAGAGCTTTCACAGTTAATAAACACTTAGCATTTTCAAAATTAATTGCAGCACAATTTTCTGCACTATTTAGAGAGCCTTGAAAAAAGGAGTTGTCAAACAGACCCAATATGTCTCCAACTCGACAACCATATGACTTAGCCTTGTGTTTTAGCCATACGGATGAGGAAGGCAACTGTGATTACTCCTCGTGGAAGGAGGGATGTGAGACAAGATTGCTAATGTCAGCCTGGCTTGTCAAGTGTAACCAAGACTGTGGAATTGCTGAGCTGTGTACCCAAGAGTGTGTCAAGGCTGGATAACTTCCATAAAATAGAACAGGCCGTCACGTGGTGCTTTGAGCCAGCTAAAGAGTTTGTGTGCCTACAACAGATGTGCCGTGTTAAAGATAGTACCCAAAAATGGTCAGGTGCCAGCACGACAAGTTTGTGAGCAGATCCTCCCAGCAGGAGCCAATTTCAGTGAAACAAGCTGGCAAGGCAGCACACTTGTCATGGATGCAAATGCCAGATTTGGCATCTGCAGGTTCGTGGCACGGGGGAGAGGGGGGTAAGATCCAAGTTTCCACCACCAACTGGTGCCAGGGCTTCAAAGACGAAATCTTTCAGATGTTTGGTCTGTGAAAAACATTGACTTGATTGCCTAAATCTCATTTAAATGAAAGCAAGACGGAAAAACAACAACACCAAACAAAATCCCAAGCAGTAACTGGTTTACAACCAGGTGATCTCCTTTACGCAGTTGTTAAAAAAACTAACTTAGGGTCCTGGTTTCTCAAAAGTCAAATTCTCATCATGTCATCTGTTCACGCTTGTATGAAAATATTCACAGCCCAGACAGTCCTGGAAAAAGAACTGTTATAGCGTGAGGGCCCACAACGGGCAGTTCTTTGTAGCCCTTTCACTCTATTAAAGACAACTGAAATTCGTTCCAATAAACACAGAAACCCACGGATACCGAGCTTCTTTCTCATTAAGACTCTTCCATGGCAGTTTAAACAATTATTTTAAGTCTGACAATTGTGACAGAGAATGATAGACAAATTTGTGTTGAGAACTTTCTGATTTACTGAATGCAGGTGTCATGTGGGAACAGAAGGCACAGTGGCATGTGCTTCAGGATGAAAGGAAACTGGTTAAGGAGCAATCTTCAGGATTGTCTCCTCCCTTCAAGTTTTTAAAATATCTGTGACAGCAAAATATACAACTTCTACTCTGTGAATTTAATGACTATAACTTTCTCATCCCTGGAGTGTTCAAGGCCAGGTTGGATGGGGCTTGGAGAAACCTGTTCTGGTGAAAGGTGATCCTGCCCATGGCAGGGCAATGGAATGAGATGAGATTTAAGGTCCTTTCCAACCCAAACCATTCTGGGATTCTATGATTCTATGACTGGAGAAAACTTGCACCTTGCACCCAGATAGAGCATCTGTCTCAAAGACTGCTGGGATGACTAATGGTTTCCATCACTGAAGAGATGTTCTACAGGGTTCAGAGTCATCCCAGAGACAGATGGTTTGCAGTTTCACTCAGACTTTCATGGATGGTGAGTGCAAACAACTTGCAGAACAGGCTTGCCAATATTACAGAAGCAATGCCAAACCAGCTGTTTTTTCCATTGCCTGGAACAAGGAAATTATGGTTTTCCTAATTTCAGGACAGTGAATGGTGGCTTAATTTCCAGGACAATATATCCATTTATTACAGTCAGTTTGTTTTCAAGGCAGCAGACAGTGATAGTTTTTTCTAGTATTTCTGCTGATAAAACAATGTTCATCTGAGACTTCTTTTCCCAGGAATCAGATTGACCAGGATTGAGTTGGTAAGGAGTTGAGTCTCCTACACAGGGTATTCCAGATCCATTTCACCAGTCGTTATGGTCATCCTACAGTTTGGATGTATGTTGGAGAACAGAAATCACCTGTATGAAACCACTGGTATAAAAATAGGTCACATATGAATTTGAAACTCAGATGAGAAAAAAAGGAGAAAGGAGATTTTCTGGAGTTTTACTGACTGAATTTATCTCCAACCACAAAATTTTGAGTATAAGCTGAGAAATTGGACAGTATGCTGGCAGATATGGCACTGGAATTACGGCTGGTTTAGAAGAATTTTTGCCTACAAGGGTGGTGAGGCCCTGGCACAGGTTGCCCAGAGAAGTTGTGGCTGCCCCATCCCTGGAAGAGTCCAAGGCTGGTTTGGATGGGGCTTGGAGCAACCTGAGATAGTGGAAGATGTCCCTGCCCCTGGCAGGGTGTTGGAATAAGATGACCTTTAAAGTCCCTTCCAACCCAAACCATTCTATGATTCTTTGATTGATTCTATGATATTTTTGTTGCTTCATATTCACAAGGGGAAAAATAATGGGATGGCTTTTGAAACAGCCAAAACCAGGTGGAATACGAACTGGAACTAATCCCCAGGAGGATGGAGGTTCCTTTTCCACCTGGCCCAAGCTCCAACCCCACACTGTGCCCAGGTTCCCTCCCTCACACAGTGTGAGTTTGGCTCCGCACAGACAAACCCATGGGGCAGGGGACAACCCTTCACAGCATGTTCTCAGCCTTGACTGGGGCAGGGGAGGGCTGCAGGGCTCTTGCAGAAAGGAAAATCCCATCCTCTGCCTTTTATTTCCTTGCCTCTTCTCTGTCTGTGCCTGCGGAGCCGGCTGGTGACAGCAATGACAATATTTCAGTGGCTGTGTCACCTGTCCTGCCAGCACTAAGAATAGAGCAGCTCTATTTCTCTGCTGCTGCTAAATCCCCCTGAGCGTGTGACATAACCAGGAGAAATCCATCTTCTGCCTTGCCTTGGTGCTGTGAGCTTTTGTGCCACCAAAGAGGTTCTGTATCCCCACTTGGGATAGTGAAAGATGTCCCTGGCCATGGCAAGGGAAGGACAAGGAATGGGACAAGTTTAAGGTCCAAGGAATGGGACAAGTTTTAAGGTCCCTTCCATCCCAATTCTGTGATTCTGTGATTTTATGATTTGAATTGTGGTTGCATCTGCCTTTAGCACAATTAAAATAGTATGACTGTATTGACAAACTTGATTAAAGGAGGTATATCCTGTATTAATGAAAAAATTCTTTATCTGATAGAGATTGAATAATTCCATCTCCACAAGGAGTAGCTGTGTTAGTTAAAGGATTTTTTATTCCATTTTATTTCGACACTTTATCCACAAGTTTTTCTGATATAGCTGTTTTAGTTACTTTTTAACCTGTAATTTTAAACACCATGTTTGCAGTGGAAAAATTTCTTAAAGCAAAGCTGATTTGCCCAGGGAACATGTAGAGTATCTCTTCTTAGAGATATTAAAAAACTATCTACACATGGTCATTGGCAACTTGCTCTGAGTGGCTCTACTTGAGCAAGAGGATTTGACCAGGTGATCTCCAGAGGTGACTTCCAGCCTGTGATTCTGTGAAATTTCAGTTGATTTAAGTATTTTTTTCATAGGAATCATTCATGACACAGTTCTTTGATACCATTAAAAAAAGAAAGGAACTAAAAAACATATTCCTTAATAACAATAATAATAATAATAATAATAATAATAATAATAATACTAATAATAATAATGCCACCAGCTAATGCCAAATTTATCCTTTCATTGCAAAACTAAAAAGGTTTAAAAAATTCTGTTTGTTGCAATTGGAATTGTTAACTATCTCAACAATAATAATTTTGTATGAATTTAAAGTAGATCAATCTTAAGTTATCTAGTTACACCTTAAACAAACGAAAGGTAAGTATATTTTTTTCCCAATAGATTTCAACCAAATTTCCCTTAAAATTTGGTAACTACATGTAAAATATCATGCCAAGAAAAGCAGTAGATGAATTTGTAAATGTGGCCTACTGCACTTGGAAATCTACTTTCCCTTCCATTTATTTCCTCCCTACATTTGTTGTGCTCAGCTGTGGCAGGCCCTGGAGAGACACAGTTGTGAATATGGTGCCAGGTGATATGAAAGCACAAGTTAGTTTCAAGTGTTTTATCGGTATTCATTGACGTTTGGTCAAAGAGTTGATCACAAAGCCCATCCTTAATTTTAATGACTTTTTTAATAACCACATCATTCCTTTGTAATTCCTTGAAACATGTTGCTTCCATGTTCAACATTTTAAAGCTCCTGATTTTGTTCAGTGTCTGCCAAAATTGTCCAACTTCATTCTCTTCTTCTAATTCTTATTCAATTTAGATTATTTACCAAGTGAAAAGCAGAAGTTCACAGTGGGAGATTCTTCTTTTTGGTTGTATTTCAAGGAGAACTATGTTGGAGAAGAAGGAAAATATGTTTTACCATCCAGCTTGCTTCCAGAAATGGAGACCTGGGAAAGGTAATGATTTTATGTCCATATACAACAAATCTTTTCTTACATGCAAGACACAAAAAAATATTAATAGCTGTGGCAAAAAGCACATGACATGTCCCATAGATGCAGTTTAGAGCAATCCCTCAGAATACCCGTAGGAAATTATTGCTGGAAATATGTCCCACGATATTTCTGGAACACAAATTGTGAGCCTTTTCAACTGTCCTCCGTGTTTATAGAGTTTCTTATGGCCTGAAAAGAAAAGAACCTGATTTATGCCTACCCTGTTCCATCCCACATGCACACGCATAAGTGTCCATCCAGGCTTGAACACAAACATTAAAAGAGCATTAGAAAAGCCACTGAAGTGAAGCGCTGCAAAGCTAAGACATGCAAGACTTTGCCACCTGTGCAGATACACCTTGCAGATACACGTTGCCTCCCGGAAGCTTTAATTCCCTGCCTGCCGATTCTTCTTCCAAAGACTCGGTGCTTTAAGAACAGATGCTGCTCATTAAGCTGATCATTAATCAATATTTTATTTTACCTCAATTATTCAAAATGGTGTACAAAGTCTGTTCTGCTTTGAAAAATTAGATGTAAGCAATTCATATCTAATATTTGTGCGCATTTTTGTGTGCACTGAGTGTACACAGACATTGGATTTTTTCTCTTCACCTTTAGCTTCCCTGCAAAGAGTGAGATTCACACCTGAATGAAACTTTGACTGACCATGTCTTTGTGCCATTTCAGGTTCATTTGGTGCTCTAAGGAGTGCACGAGCTTTCTTTACTCTGCAGAGAAATACCAGCAATCCTCAAGGTAGATTTACTGTAGATTTGAACCACTTTTGAACCACTTTGCTGCATGTTATGTTTAGGTGGCTAAATATCCACTCCCAGATTGTCCCCTTGTTCTAAACAGCCAGAACACCTTACTCCAGGTACAGCTATTCCTTCAGGAAAGGTCCAGCATTAAAGAACATCTTGGATTATCTCAGCCATTCAGCAAACTTTTGCTGAATACCAACTATATCAAGCAGTGGGGAGAAATAAAGCTCAGAATCCGTCATTCCCCCTTCCTGGCAAAGACTCCCACCCAATAAACCATGATATGTGTCTCTTCAGGTCTGCTTTACCTGTGGCTCTGCATGTGGTTACCCATGGCCTGTGTTAGACAGAAAGGGGAGAGATTCCTTCTCTCCACCCTACACAGTTTAGATATATCTGGTTAAAGCCTGCTGCAGGGGTATGGGAAGAGCAGATTTAAACTTTTCTCAGGCTAAAACTGCCCTGCTACTCCAATTCTGAGATTCCCAGGACAATGTTTTAACCACGGGACCATTATGTAAAAGATGAGTGTTGGCAGCTCCTCTCCCCGCAGGTGTGAAAACACTGCCCTCACTATCCAAGCCCAAAAGTTTGACTTAGAGACTTATGCCCAAAGAAAGTTTCTTGCCTTGGATAAATCTTTTTCTGAATTTCCCAAAACCAAGGCACAGAGGGTGTTTCATGCCAGCCACTTCCCTCAGCTGGCTCAGGTGTTTTACCACTAAGCGGGTACCTACCTAAGGAACTTAACTTTTCCCCAGTTTTCTGAAGTCAAGCAGAATTAACAGTTGTTGCACGGGAAATGTAGGCACCTCAGTCTGCAAGATGAGTTCTGGAGACACTGATTTAAAGATGCACGGATGCTGAGAATGTCGGCCACAAATCCCTCTTAGGATCTGGGGGATGCAGCCCATTCAAAGCCATTTATAGTCAAAAGAAAGATCTTTGCACTACATGAGTTTGGAAACAGACACCTGACAAATATCTTTCTCTTTTTTATGAAGGAGGAGACCTAAATGTGAATCTATGTTTCTTGAGAGAAACACAGATAAATTAGAAATTCAAGCAGGATTGTCCAGGTAAGCATCCACAGTTTGGATCAATCTACCCACCCTGTTGTTTACTATGCACTGAAACTGGGAGGGAGAAAGGAAGGGACATGGCTGTCATTGATCCATCCATGTGGAAGAAGTGATAATCCTGTAAAAATCAAGTGAGAGTCAGTGGAGAGTTGCATTTCTCCGTGTATATGAAGAAGCACTCCCAACCACCCACCGCATAATTTACCAGCACAGCTTTACTACCAGAGGTGATTCTTCACACAGAATATAATTGACTAGTGAATACTTTAGTTTTGCTGCAGAGAGCTTTGGATCCTAAAAGCCTACAGGCATTGACTGAAGAAGTTCCTGGAAGAGAAATTCACGGAGAGCTATTAAAAATAAAGTTACAAACCTGGTTCAGCCCGAATCCAGAACTCACTGGAGGCTGGAATAGCATTTTGTGCTCTCTGTATGCACCCTGTTGCAGTGCTGTCCCAGAGATATTCACCCCTAGCTGTGAATGAGATGACCAGCTGGGGTTCAGTAAATGACCCTTCATTTCCAGCTAGGAAATTTATATGAGCTCCAGAAGCTTTAAGAAATTAAAGTGTTTTAGAAGTGTGTTAAAAAAAAAGTCCTTTTCTGTGTGTCATCCCTGCCTTCAATCATGCTGTCCATACCAACAAATACAGCAAGGAGGATCTTGAGATTCCACCAGTGACTGACACTTATCCATTGCTCAGACAAAGGTCTCACAAAGGTAGAAAAATTCTTTCAGATTCCCTAAATTCAACTCTGGAAATAGGATATTAGCAGAAGTTTGTGCAAAGTCTTTTCTTGGTTTGCTGTTCCAAAATGCAGAAATACACCTCATCTGGTGTCAAGGCAAGAGCATCTTTCGCAATCATGTGTTTTAAATAATTTAGTTTATAGTTTCAGCATCTGTGAAATGTTTTGAAAACAAAACAAACAAAAACTGTTGTAAATTATCTTAGAATCAGAGAACAGTTTGGGTTGGAAGGGACCTAAAAGTTCTTCATTCCAACACCCCTGCCATGGGCAGGGACGCTTTCCTCTATCCCAGGCTGTTCCAAACCCTATCAAACCTGGCCTTGAACGGTTCCAGGGGTGGGGAAGCCACAGCCTCTCTGGGCAGCCTGTGCCAGGTCCCACCACCATTTTCTCCTTCATTATTTCGATGTTTTGAAAAAGAGATATAAAGTACCAAGAGCAACAGCAACAAAAATTACTATTTGCCATACTATAATTGGATTATTTTTCCAGCCAGTTAGCCCAGTTAACAACAGCTACGTATAGACTGGGCTATCCTTCTTCATCTCCAAAGAGCAGCAGTGTTGTGTGGTGGTGCAGAAATATTATAAAGATACTTGTACACAAAATCCTGTTCTCATTTGCTTTTAAGAGATGAGAAAAGGGAAAGAGAATAGTCAGACTGAGTTCGAAGACTTCAATTTTATACTCTGAGCCTTCATTGCCAGAGAAGAAGCACACAGAGCTTCATCTGAAATGACTGATACTCACTGACAGCCAGTACAGCCAGCCAAAGAGGTAACCTGATTCAAAGACAGGGCTGAGCTAGAGATATCACTCACAAGGGTTTTTTTCCTGTCAGAAAGTTAAGAAAGAGGAAGACAAGATTGTGTCATAAGGAGGTTCAACTCTTCGTTTCATGCAGTCAGTGGAAAACCTCCTACCTATAGCCTTGATCTGAAAAACAACACAGTATGACAAGTCTGATTGATAGATTCATATCAGAGGTCCAGAATACACCTAAATTCACACAGAATAAGAACAAAATATAGTTCTAAAAGCAGAGAAAGTACCAAAGAGAATTGTAATGCTGTTGTTTGACTTCAAGGGAATTTGTCATGAAATAGCAAGTGCTTTACTTTAGGTTTCAGGCTTAAATCTGACTCAGAATATAGAATCATAGAATGGTTGGGTTGGAAGGGACCTTAAAGCTCATCTCACTCCAACCTGCTGCCATGGGCAGGGGCACGTTTCAGAGAACAGGTTGCTCCAAGTCCTGTCCAACCCGGCCTTGAGGATACTTCTAGGGATGAGTAAGAAGCTGAACACTGTTTTCACCAGATGTATATTGGCTGTCCTAGGCTACACAAAATGACTTGTTAGACTCAATTCCAAGCAGATAAACGGCACATCACACAGCTGGTGCAGACTGGCACTCCTGGTGACAATCCTCATAGAGTGCACAGGGAAGATGGATGAATATTTTGCGTGTGGACTTTTGCAGTCTACGGACAGTTCCTCCAGGTCAGGACTGGGAGCCAATTTCACACGTTTCTTTTCTTTTCTGCCCTCTTCTGCTCATGTGTCACACACAATCCCAGCTCTGCCTACCAAGAAAGCAGAGGACTCTTCTTCCCTAAACAGGCACACCAAAGCAATGGGGATGTCACTGGAAGAAATTAAAAACCAGTAAAGAATGGGATTGTGTCACAAGAAGGGTTTGCATTTTCCTTTTGTGCAGTCAGTGGAAAAGTTCCTACATCTATACTTAAGCCAAAAGACAAAGTAGTAAATTGCAGTAGCTGGAATCTAACATAAGAGCCAGAGGCATGTGAAACTCAGCTATTTCCAACTGCACAAACCTGTGCAAACATAGCTTTCATTTTTCTTCCTCCTAAAATTCCCTGGTAGTTATCAGCTTCTAATTTCCTCCTAAAATTTCCCAGTAAAATTTAAAGAAGCAAAGCACCACTTGGCTGTGTGCTGTAACAAGAGATTTCACATAGTTCTAACATGAAATTTCACTGCTTGTTTCTGCTCAAGGGTCTGGAAACATTGGCAATTACTTGGCTTGATGTCCAGTCATTTATAATAGGAGCTTATTAATTTTTTTTTTGGTTTTTTTGGCTATTAGAATGGCCAGTGATTTGCCTTTAGCCTAAGGCATCCAGCACTGTCCCAAAGAAATCCCTGCTGTTATCTGGAAGCTGGCTTATAACACCCTAAGATGCAGTTTGGGTGCAGTCTCTCCCTTTTAGATGGTAAAAGGATTTAGGTATGGAGTGCTGGATAGTGGCAAGTGGCATCAGAGCCAGGGAAAACATCCTGGTCCTGTTTCACCTGCAAGCACAGGAGGAGTGAGGAGCCATCCCATGGTTCCTGCCTTCTCCACTATCCATAGCAGGAAGCTCAGTAAATAATTTTAGAATACATATCAAAACTTGAAGATAGCTGGACTGAAATCACTTCCCTGAGATTGGAGAGGGAGTCCAGGAAGGAGCCATTGGAGTTGTGGTTCAATATCTCAACACAAGATCATCTTGTTTCTCAAAACTTTATTTATGAGTAAGAAGCAGTGGACTGGTCTTGAGTATTTCTCTCAATATGAGGTGGAGAGAACATGGAGGAAAAGCACATTCAGCTCTTCCAGGAACAAAATCCAGGGTTTCAGGACTACCTGAGAAGCCAGGTTTTTCTATAACTCTCTTCCAGATCTTAAGATTGTTTTGGGTTGCTTGGGGATTTGGGTTGTCAGGGACTGTTTTGAGTTGCTTGGGGTGGTTGGGGGGAACTCCTCCCCTTTTTCATTCCCTCTGGCTATTTTCCAGATTTACCATCATGTTGCTACAATATGCCAACAGCCTGGATACAATCCCTTAGCTGCCTTGTGTGACTGCAATTCTTCCCAAAGAACCAGGAAAACACAACTGACTCCTCAGGAACTGGCAGTGAATGAAAGTTGAGCTGATCCCTCTTTGCTCGGAAGTTTTTTCAGGACATGCAGTGCCCATAAACGTGTTCTTTGCTGTCCCACAGGCCAGAGATTCCAGAGGCTACAGTGCAGCTACCCTGGACAAAATAAAATGGAAGTCATCATGACTTCAGCCAACCAACTGGCACTCAGCCAAAGGCACCTACAAAATTTTGGTGTTTTCTGATGTGATGTTGAAATCCAATATCGAAACCAGAGTGGACTTGGCTTTGTTGGTCTTTTAATCTCAATTCAGCCAGTTTGCTGAATACACCTACCAGAACTGAAAGCATTATTTATATAGTCTGAAAATATTTAAGGTGCTTAGATGCCTAAATTTCCCCAAATTTCTAGCTCTGCTTAAAACCAAACTATGGAAAAAATCCAAATTTACTCCTGTGTTTAAACATATAAGGAAAATTTTTATAGGGATCTACTTATTAACAGTTAATTCCTGTTTACCTTCTGTTCTATAGACAGTATATACAATATATAATATATATTGTAAATCTAATATTTATTGCTATTGAATTCTTATTGATTTTAAAAGATAAGGGGAGGTAGCTGGACAGCATGACAGATACATTTGTGTTCCAAACTAAAAGACGATATTTTTTAAATAGTAAGGTCATTTATTTGCATGCTAAATTAAGAGCCTTTGTCAAATCATCTTCACTCTAATGTGAACAGGAAATTTCCTCTTAACATCTTTCCTCTACTGAAGTAGGAATAGGCTGGATCTCTGCAAGTCCTCTGGATTTAGTGGGTGAAGCTCCTTTTACATCAGGTATGCCCAGGTGAGAGCACTGGATTGGGGAGAGGGAACTTTGCAGGATGAGTACAGTGGAAATGTCACAGCTGTCAATATCTGCTTAATTAGAAACACTTATTAATGTCTTACAACCTTCCAGCACGGAAAGGTGTTCCAAGAGAGCTGGAGGGAGACTTCAGACAAGTGTCTGGAGTGACAGAACAAGAGGGAATGGCTTCAAACTGAAAGAGAACAGGTTTAGATTAGATATTAGAACTAAATTCTTTACTCAAAAAGAGGTGAGGCCCTGGCACAGGTTGCCCAGCTGCACCTTCCCCAGCCCTGGAAGTGTTCAAGGCCAGGCTGGACTGGACTTGGAGCAGCCTGGTCTGTGGAAGGTGTTCCTGCCCACGGAATGTGTTGTAACAAGATGACTTTTAAGGTCCTTTCCAACCCAAACCATTCCATTCTTCTGTGATTCTCTGTACTAATACAGATTTATCTACTGAAGCTTGCTCTGATCTCTAATGCATAAGTCACCAGACCTCCTCCCAGTAAAGGATGAGGAACCCATCTTCAGAGCCCTTTACAGACAGAGTTTTGCATTATTTCACTGTTCTACATCTGTGGAAACCGAGGCACAGAGCTGCGGCCAGAGCAAGCTGAAGATCATGGACCTGTCATCAGCTATCAGAACCAGAAAACCTTTTAGTTCTGACTCTGTGTTATAAACAAAAGTATCATCCCCTTTATTCGCTAAATGATCCATTAATAAATTGAAATTAAGAAAAATTAAAAATAAAAAACCAGATGAGAATATGAAGGGAAATAGATTTTGTTTCTAGCAAATGATATCTGTATGGGTGGAACCAAAATAGCTTCAAATAGCATAGGAAATGCACCCATTCCTGTCACCTAGCTAAGCAACACACTAGGGACAGCAAATCCCCCTGTAGCTGAATCCCAGAGCTCGTGGGCACGATATGTCTCCTGTGGGCTGTTGTAGTCAACCCTGTCAAATCCAAAATCTTCCCTCCCTGCCTCTCTCCCAGTTGCATTTCCTTCCTCCACCAATTGCTGGACAAAAAATAAAAAGACAGTTTCTGTAGAGCTGTATCAGAGATGCCAATCCAATTTTTTTTTTCTCTTTTTTTTTCTTTTCTTTTTTTGGACGTTACATCTCTGGAGGAGGGAGGGGGAGGACAGGGAGTTGCAAAGGCAGGGGCAGCGGAAGAGGGAGAGGAGGGGGGAAGAAGAGAAAATATTTCCTTTGGCGATTCTGTTTCGCTTTTGAAAAGGGACTACTTTCCTCACTCCTTATCCCTCCTGACAAGTACAAGCACTTTGGGCCCTAACTGGATGTGAACATTGTCAAAAGAAATTTGGGCTAAAGGGAGGCATCTGCAGTTCTGTTCCGATTGCGCTCGGTGCTGGAGCCACTTTTGCGAATGTGGCAGGGTGGCTGGTGGGCAGACACCAGTACAGATGGGAACTTCACATACTGTATGCATCATGACCAACTATAAAAACAGTCACAACGCATCACTTCTTAGCCGGCCAGTCTCCCTGGAACCTTCACTTCCAATTTCCATCTCGCTGACATTCACAGCTTACAGTGAGCTTTTATGTTTAAGCATCAGTACAGTATTAACGCAGGAGAAAAGGGGTGGCTGAGCTACCACAGCAAGGAATTAAACCTCTGATCTCGGCCAGACATTGGAAGGGAGGAGCAATTCAAGGGGAATTGTGTAACCGGACTCTATGGAAAAGGTGGGGGGAAAGCAGAGGATGAGAGTCAGGAATATTTTTTGACTCTGCGAACACACAGCAAGTGAGGGGGGTTCTGAAAAAGAAACGTAGCAGGCAGGCACTCTCCCAAATTGTAATTCAATGCTTGGAATAATCCTATTGTGTCAGCTACTCACCACCAAAGAACGGAGGATAAATATAACTTAAAAAAAAAAAAAATTAAGGGAATGGCAATTTGAACAGCTTAATGTTTCTTCAAAGGCTGAGTGATGGAAAGCAGTGCTGAAGTAAATTGACAACTTGGAATTAACTGGGTGCTGGCACAGCTCAGGTAAAGGTTTGACGGTAACATGAGCTTTCCAAAGTGTTTCCAAACTGAAGTATTATGAAAAGGTAAATTATGTTTTGTATTCATGACTGAAAGCATTTTATTTTAAAGTGCTGCCGATGCTGTCAAGGTGGAGATTCGAGCTTTATGTACAGTGCCTCTAGCCCTGTGATGTGAGTGAGGCAACATGACAGCTTGTAATAAGTAATTTTTATACAGTTGCATTTATCACTCAAGTAGGCTTGGCAATATTAAACACAGACCTTAAAACGCTGCAGAAGAGGAAGGACTGGGGCTGGAGGCCATGTGTTCTGTGTGTGTGTGTGTGTGTGCTCCTGCGTGCGTGTGTGTTTGTAACTCCTTTCTTTTTTTTTCTTTCTCCAGGTCCATTCCTGTTAATGTGGCACTTTTTAAGATATGCACCGAAATGCTTCCAAATTGTTAATACATCACTAAAAGGTTACAAATGAAATGACCCCGTTTAGCCCAAAGGATGTTATTTTAGGCTTTAATGAATTAGACATTGCGACCATTTTCAGGCAAAAATCAATTGCCTCAATTAACAAATTTGCGCGAGTCCAAATATTTACAAAATAAAGGCACAGAAACCACATTCTTTGTTTCCCTTTCTCACTCTCTACCCTGTTTCCTCATTAACATCTTCCTTTCCATGAAAGTGTGAGGCATCAGCTCTTTTCCTGAGCTTCTGAAGGCCAAAGTGTTGACAATTTTCTTGTTCTTTAGAACCTGCTCTTTCCTGTTTTAACACGTTTTCTTCCTTTGTCAAGAATATTTCAGGACAATCTAAAAAGAAGCGGAGGATACCCCTTTCTTCCCATGGAAATAAAAATATAGTGAAATGTGTCATTTGTGGAAGAAATTTTTTGCAAAAAGAGAAGGCAATTTATTTTATGAGATTGCAATGAGAAGGGAATTTTCTTCTATTCATGGGATTTATAGGAAGTGCAGCTTGAGTCTGAACCAAGGGGGACCAAGAATCTCCAAAAGGCAGCTCCTAAACCTGCTACAGCAGAGCCCTGGAATATGGTTTGGTTTGCAAGGAGTTACAAAGTTCAGTGAATTCCAGTGAACTGAGCCATTTAATGCTGAAATAATGTCAGATTGAAAGCAACAAAAAATGGAAAAAAAGACCTGTCTCTATTATTATTCATATGACCCAGATGAGAAAATTATGCATTTGCAGTGGGAAGTGTGTCTAACACGGGCACGGTGGCTGCCTCAGGACATTGGCTGGGTGGGGAGGAGGATCTGAGAGGATCTGGGTGTCTACACTATCACACGGATGAAAGAAGGAGATGATTGTTTTGTGTGTTCTCTGCTTTTTCCAAGGTAAGAGAGAGTGACACCTAAACAAGGGTGGCATCTGCCCCATCCCTGGAAGTGTCCAAAGCCAGGTTGGACAGAGATTGAAGCAACCTGGTCTAGTGGAAGGTGTCCCTGGCCATAGCAGGGGGTTGAAACTGGATGAACTTTTGGGTCACTTCCAACCCAAACCATTCTGTGATTCCATTATTTACCTTTGCAGTAGTGCTGGTTCATGAGTATCAACTGAATAGAAAGAGAGTACAGAAACAATCAATAAATGTTAGAAGTGAAGACACGTTAAGTATTTTGAAAATGAGTCCATCAATCCCCAAAAGAAACTAGAACTTCCATATAAGTCTCCACAACCAGTTTGATTATGAGTTTCAAGGCTTATTTTGAATTTTGGTTATATTAATTAGAAGATTAAAATGAAGACTATTTCTTTCCCCAGAAAAGTATGGTTCATATAGGTCTGCTGTGAAATTATGTTTCTTTTTCTTTTACTCTGACAATTGCTACCAAAAAATTACTGCTTTTGAGTAAAAAAAAAAAAAAACCCTTCAGTTTTCTACTTCATATTATGAACATGAGATTAGGCACTAAAGATCAGTTGTGGCTAGATGCTAAGAAAAATCTTTTAGTAAAACCTGGAAAGGTTGCAGTTTTCACTATTTCATATTTTTAAAAAGAGATTAAATTAACATCAGCCAGAAATTGACGAGGTACATTTGATTTTTCTTGGAAGACCAATACACAAAGTGACCTCTTCGGGTGGTCCATGGTCAGAGGAGGCTTTCAAAAATCTCCAGATATTTCTGGAAATTAAGGTTACTTGTGGCATAATTTTGACAAAACTGAAGAGACCTTGAGGTGGAAGCTTATTTTATTGATCTTAAGATATCTACAATACACACGATCACACCTAATTTAGTTACCCTGGGATCCCTTAACAGAAAACAGAGAGGAACAAACAATTTTATGGTACGAATGTCTGGCCTACTGAAATGTTTATCTTTGGCCAGATACATCTCGTCCTGGTCATGTAACTGATGCCATTAATGCAGTGATGTAGATCACAAAATCATAGAATGGCCTGAGTTGGAAGGGACCTTAAATCTCATCGATTTCCAACACCCCTGCCATGGGCAGGGACACCTTCCACTATCCCAGGTTGCTCCAACCTGGCCTTGAGCACCTCTAGGGATGGGGCAGCCACAGATTTTCTGGGTAACCTGTGCCAGGGAATCACCACCCTCACAGGGAAGGTTTTCTTCCTGATATCTGATCTAAACCCACTCTCTGTCAGTTTGAAGCCATTCCCCCTCATCCTATCACTCCAGGCCCTTGTAAAATGTCTTTCCCCATCTTTCTTGTAGGCTCCCTTCAGGTTCTGGAAGGCTGCAATTAGGTCACCCCAAGCCTTCTCTTTTCCAGGCTGAATAATCCCAATTCTCCCACCCTTTCTTCATAGCAGAGATGCTCCATCCCTCTGATCATCTCAGTGGTATCCTCCGGACTTGCTCCAACAGGTCCATGTCCTTCCTGTGCTGGGGATCCCAGAGCTGGAGGCCCAAATCCAAGTAGGATCTAGCTAAGAATGAGGTAACAGGGACTGGAGTTTAACGTGGTCATGAATGTTGGCAGGTTGGATGCTAAGAATACGGGAGATGCAAGTGGAGAATGTACTTTTTTGATTAATTTTTTATATCTATGCCATCCTTGGACACTTCCTGGAGAGATGCTTGGTACTGCTGTGGCTCTGACATGCTGTGTCATGATAGCTCCTGCTATCTCATATCTCCTACAGCCTGACAATTAAGAGCTAAACAGCAATAACAGTGATAAATTCGATCTTGCACATTAGAGTCAAATCTGTCGTTATCTCAAACCCTCCGAGCCCCAAGTTGGGTGCCAAGAAGGGCTGTTGTGATTTGTCTCAAGCAAAGAATGTCTCATGTGGATTGTTGGATCATGTGGATTTATTGCACAACTTATGAACAAACTGTGATTGTTCTTGAGCTAACCCTTTTGGCTTACCAAAAGCATCATGCTGGACATCAGTATTTACACCACAAACATAAAATATAGAGTTTTGCTTTGATCCCATGGACTATATCCACAATTTAAGCTCCATTCCTATTGGTTGTGTGTAGTCATGTTGTATCTTCCTGTTCAGCCAAAATATCCACTGATGTAAATATTACTTAAGTAGTCGGTGCAGTTTGTATTCCAGGTGAATTCATGCAGCTATCCTTGTAGAAAAGCTTGCACACCTGGAGGTTAACATCTGTCTAAACAGAAAATTCATTTCTTTTAGTTAACAAGACCCTGTCATTGTAATAAATGAATTATGAAAAATGTGTGTTGATAATCATGTGCACAAAAACCTGCAAGAGATTCTCAGCCATGGAGGATGGGAACAGTGTTCAGCTGTCTATACCATACATCTCTGCAGTGAAAATATCTCCAAATCAGCTAGCATGAAGACTTTTCTATTTTTAAGAAGAAATGTCACATTTAGAGCAGCTTACTTGATAAGAATTTAAGGATTATCTGTATTGAACCCAGATACCATCTCTTTTCTCTTTTAATTTCCTAGGGGACTAAAGACAGACTGTCTGTAGCTCTGCAGTACAGACCTCTGCACCATGAATCCAACCCATCCTATCTCAGAGCTCTGCTAAATTGCACGAACATGTGGTTTGTGCAGAACAAATCATGGCAAAAGAAATCAAAGGGTTTAAAATGACTTTCCTGAAAGTACACAACAGGAGGAGGACCTGAAGTTCATAAGGCTGGTTTGACCAGTAGTCCTTTAGCTGAAACCACCAGTCAGACAGCAGTGCATCTATTTCTAGCGGTGCCTCTGTGTAAAAGTAACTTATAACTTTTCCAGAAAAAGAAACCTGGGATATGTCACATGTGACATGTAACTATCTATGCTTATTATAGGAAAACTTAAATGTGCTTCATTTCAAAATGGATTGAATACTCCCACCAAAAAGACTCCTATTCACCTCTCCAGAAAGATTTTTAGGATATTTTCAAGCATTGAATAAGAAATGTCCATGGCAGGGGGTTGGAACGAGATGAGTTTTAAGGTCTCTAAGGCCTTAAAGTCCCTTTCAACTCAAACCATGCCACAATCCTACGAAATTAACTCACGGTGAAAAATTAAGAGGTATTTTTTTCCTGTAGAAGTGCATGAATAATGATCAAGAATAAAATAAAACCTTTAATACATTAAAAAAAAAAAATCTAAACTCAGGAAATGGCCTGTGTAAGCCTCACATGCAACTCGCACATTCATGTGTAAGTAGTTTTACTGAGAGAACAAAGGATGTTCCTGGACATTCCCATTACATTACAAAGCTGGCGTTCCAAGAATAATACGCCTGAGAATAAAACAATAATTATAAAGCCACAAATGAAATCAAAGCAGCTCTGCCGAAAGCCTTAAGCACCACAGGTTTACGAGGCATGTAAATATAGAAGCTTGGATAAAGATGTAAACCCTTACGCTGCACCCTTTAAAATCTCACACTTCAGAAGCCAGGGGAAATACATTGAACTGAAAATGTGGGTAGATAATCACTGGATCTCTGGTAAGAAATGCTGTTCATTTTCTTTTAAAGCTGTGTGAATACATGCAAGCTCAAATTAAGGAGAGCAGATAACCAACTGCACGCTAGAGATGAGCAGGCTGCTTAAAGCGACCACATAATCGGTGAAGCTTTAAAAAAGGAAGAAAACAGCTTGAGGCCTTTTTTTCCTTCTTCCTCTAGAATGTGACATCATTGTATATGACACAACACCTTGGAAGGAACCATATGGGGAAATGCAGACATGTTGCTAACTAAATGTGAGCTCCTTCGTGATGAAAAAATCTTGTTGCTGGCCAAAGCCTGGATGGTCTCAGAAAAAGCACAGTTTATACAGTGGAACTGACAGTTCTACTTCAAGGACATTTTTCACGTCTAATGCCCTTTCTGTGCAGGAGGTAGAAAGGCATACCAGGAATATAATGCTGGTTTTTATCCAGATCTAATAAAAAATGGTGGATTCAACTCAGCACCTTAAAATACGTGAGATGTACTGATGTGGGATTTTTCTTGACTGTTTACAGAACTGACTTTTAGATCTGTAAACTCGTTATTTGGTGTTAGCTATTCCACTGATTTAAGGAATATATGCCCTACCCCTACCTTGTAATGTCTCATTAGGTTGATCTTTGTATGGTTTTTTTTCACTAATTCTTAATTTCTCTAAATCATAAAATCACAGAATGGTTTGGGTTGGAAGAGACCTTAAAGATCATCCAGTTCCACCCCCTGCCGTGGGCAGGGACACCTTCCACTAGACCAGGTTGCTCCAAGCCCTGTCCAACCTGGCCTTGGACACTTCCAGGGATGGGGCAGCCACAGCTTCTCTGGGAACCTGTGACAGTGCCTGTTGACCTTAATGCAGTTTTGGATTAGACTTTATATCTAAAAGCTCCATTTATTTATATTTTCATTATAATCATTGTCATCAGCAGCAGTGACAGCACTAGTCGTAGAAGTAGCAGCAGCAATAATAATTGCAGTGAATTTAACAGTGAATTTAACTGAATACAGCATAAATGGCCCATAATTAATTTTCAAGGCTGCTCAGATTGTTTAATGATTGTCTCTGAGGATATGAATAAAACCTCTCATCTTTAACACTGAGCTTTGTTCATGACTATTCACATTCACTGACACAGCAACTGGTTCCAAAGTTGTCTTAGGTGACTTCAGCAAAACAGAAGATCCTGACAGCTTTGGATTGTGAGTGTTAATAGATGAGAAAAGGGTAAAATTGAAATGAGGAAGCTGTCTGAACAAGGTTTTTTTTGTGCATTAAAAATTACAAGAACGGCAGTTAAAAGAATTTCCCATGGAACACAACATTTGCATTTCTGTGAGCCCATCCAACTAATGGGATGGGAATCAGGAATTTCTCAGAGTTCCACTATGAGATATTCCATCTCATCTTTAGTCTTTAAATTGAAAAAGAGGTTGGACCCCAATGCAGAAAACTTTCACATTCATCTTGGCTGAAATACCACAGAAACCCATACATATAATTGGAACTACTTAGATAAAATTAGACATTTTATTTTTTCTCTTCATTAGAGACTGAAATCTATACTTAATTTTAATGATCCATCTCATGAAAATGACTCATGAAAGCACCTAATCATGTGCTTGATTTTTATTTAAGTCTGTGATTTAATTCCATAGAAATTACTAAAATTTAAGCTTGCCTTTAGGATTTACTATGAGCTTAGGTGTGTTCTTGGTAGGCTGCCTTGTCCTGGGTGATTTTTAGTGGGTTTTGATGGTTTGGCATTCAAATGGAAGGTATTGTTCTTTCATTTCAGAATTTGATCATGAGGCAGGACACCAAAAAAATGGGAAAAAAAAAAAAAGAAATCAACTGAAGACTTGTGACCAGAAGATTTTTTCTTTTATTTAGGCTTTTACATGCAAAACTACTTATATTTTCACTCCCCCATGTAAGCCTGATATATTCAGACTAACAGAGCTCCAGCAACTGCAGGCCAACTCCATCTCTGGGGTAAGTGCATGGCCTGGAGGGATATATTTGATTCATAATGGCTACAGCTGAATTATAGTGAGTGCTGGAGTGTTATTTATGTTATATCTGAAAGTTCATTGAAATTATTTAGATCCAGATGCCTCAAAGGATAGAAGTACAGCACAGGTTAGATTTATGTGGCCAAGTCCAGGTGAGTGATCCACAAGCTCTGCCTCAAAGCAAAGGTCCCTCCACTTGCACCACTCATTTTCTGTGCGTTTTCAAAGGCCTTGTCTAGAGCCAGCACAGGGAATTTACTCTGCAAACCATTTCCCTTTAACTGGGATTAACGTCTAAGCATATTTGAGATTTACAAACTGGGTAATAGCAGATCCATGTCTCCCATGTTTTGGGCAAGAGATTTGCAAACCACACAGAGCATTTTACCAGGGAATGGAAAGCCTGGCCTGATCAAAACTAATTCCTTACATTTCCTGGAGGCGTGGCTTTACCCATGGGCACTCCTGGGCTCTCGTTCTGTGCACTAAGGGCACAGGAAGGAACTGGAAGTTGGGAAGACAGGAGGAGAAAGAGTTGTAAGAAATCAGGGATTTTCCACCCCGTTTATATCTTGTGCTACTATGCAGAAGGAGGTGCAAAGTCTCTGGGGCCAGGAAAAAAAGCCCATTATATGGATCATGATTTAGGAGTTAACCTACGTAGAAAAATCTCATCTTGCATTCAGGTGCATACAATATAATCTAGGAGAAAACAGTGACTAAATGAGCTAAAAACCATTGTGAAATACAGGGAAATCAATTTTAGAGTTAGAAAACTTTCTTTCAGTTGAAAGTGCTACTAAAGAAAATTATCTTGAAAATCATAATGTTTTCCTTCATAAAGTTCTGAAGCAAAATTTTAATTTTTTTCTTTACGTTGTATCTCATTTTATGTTTCTTTCATTTATTTATGTATTGTCTTCTTAATTTGTATTTTTATATTTATATATTTTATATTATATATTTTTCTTCTTAATTTATATCACAATTAAAAGTCTGTAACTTAAAATTAAATTGGAAATGAAGTTTTAGAAGCAATTGACTCTTATTCTTCCTTCCCTGTCGAGTTTCCTATGGACAAGTGGGATGATCCACAGTGGTATCTTTCCACCTTATCCATTCTCTGAAAAGATCCTAAAAGTAGTATTTTGTGATCTTAATGTGAGGACTTTTTGAATTGTTAAAGTATTAAATTGTCCACTGGAATATCCAGCTGCAAGATGAAATCTGAAACACTATTTTATCCACCATTAGGACCATCATTGCCATTAGAACATAAAGTTAGATGTGCAATCAGAAACTGGCATTGCACTGGGCTTAATGTTTGCCAGCCATTATCTGGGAGAGCTCAGAAATGGAAAGAGAAAAGCGTTAGAATGAAAATTACAGATACAGAGCAGGGAAATCACTCAGCTGATATTGCTTCATTTTGAATGTGCCAGGCACAGTACATTTGCAAATCATATAGCAGCAAATATCCACCCTGTATCATCAGATAATGGGTCTTTGAAGAGGAAGACTCTCCAAAATGAAAGCTGAAACTGGGATTCCTGTATCTGTGCTCAGGCATTTATTTAAACGGCCTGAATTTCATAGGAGCAAAGATCTGAAAGAGATCCTGTCCCCAGATCAACAGCTGTAATCTCCTGCTCTGCCAGTGAATCACATCACCTGACACCTTTTCTAAACAGGTCATGCACTTAAATATAAGATTATCTGCCTTTTTTGAGCTTATTAAGGGGAAGTTGTTCCAAGTTTCATTTCTAGTTAGAAACATGCTACAGAATCCCAGCACACCTGTATTCCTATGGCTAAGAATTAAGCACATATTTTTTCACATTTAAGTCCAAAAAAGGCTGTTGAAAGGCTGTTTTTGGGAGAAAAGAAGATCACATTTAGGGGCAGACATAAGAACTTGAAGCCTCAGGGGTGTATTTTCAAATTGTTAAATGCAAACCTCTGCTGAAGGGAGATGTGACAAGGTATAGGAAAGGGACATGGATTGTGGGGACTTATGAGTTCAAATCTGCTTTATCTTGGGAATTTCTGCTTTGTGCTCTGCTGGATAATGCAGATGCATTTCAGCACATTTCCAGATGTGTGAAATACATCTGGAACGCAAAGGTAGCTACATACTGGCATTGTCCACACTCCACTCAGGAGTGTGGAAGATAAGGCCAACAAAAAAAATGTTTGATTTACATAGGTGTGATGGTGCCTTTGCTAAAACACCTTCCTTGATACAAGGGTTGCTACAATCCTGCTCTTTGGGGAAGAGGATGAGAAGTTTACTCTATATTTCCAGAGAATCCAGCCAGTGTGAGCCACATGTAAAGCAAATAATTATTTAATGTAATATAAAAATATATAATATTTTGATATTAATATAAAGTGTTGTTTCAAAACATACATTAGACCCTTACTTCATTTAGGTTAACTGGGAAATATTCACCGCAAGTCATGGATTTTGAAAAATTCCCGAAGCCTGGGCTTCTAACTTTGACTTCCCCCCTTTTCCATGCAAACAGCTGCCAAGCAAAATAGTAGGATGTGTTACATCCCAACCTCTTGTCTTTGAGAGGGTTAATGCCACTTTCTTTCTCCTTCCTTGCTTTTACCCTCTGCTGCCTAAAAAGAACACCCAGGTTCAATGAGTGACAAATCATTACAGACCGTACAGTGTAATTAAAAAGCACAGCCATTGATCAGCTGTGAGCTAAACCTGAGACAAAAAAGTGAGACACCCGGAATAGCTGGCAAAACTTCTCATTGAATCTGTCTGAAATGGAAGATGTTCTCCCTGGAGGCATGGAGCGTGGCCCATTGTGCATTTCCATTAGAGATACACACTGACTCCGAGCATGCCATTGATGTTGGCCTATTTATGAAAGGCTGTTGAAAGAGGTTTCAGAGTTAATTGAAAAGAGCTGTTTCTGAAGTAAGGTAACTTCAAACAACACAGCTCTGAAATGTGTTTTAATGGACTGGAAATCAGTGAATTTTCCATAGTGCACATGAAATAAAAATGGATGGCATCAACTGAAAGCTGCGTTGCCATTTGGTGGGATTTCTTTCATTATTATTATTATTATTATTGTTGTTGCTGTTATTGCTAAATCTATCACTCACTATCACTATCACTATTAACACCTTTTTTAACTGTAGCTGCTCAATTGCCAGTGATAAAACAGCTTTGGTCTTGATTGATTAGGGGATCATCTTCTAGGATCTGCCAAAATGTTCATTACAAGTCCTTATTCCACACATTTGTAACACAGGCTGCCTACAGAAACTGCCAGGCTTGAGCCACGGAAAACAGAAGGAAAAGCACTTTCAGTTGTCAGGTAGAAGCAGGTTCCAAAGCCCTCCTTTACCAGGTATGCTGTGTTTACAATGTGTTTATTCTTAACAATATTTTCATTTTTAAATTAAAGCATATGCCTGAATTCAGGCATGTGTTTACTCAGGCATTTGTTTAGTCTCTGCCTTGAGCTGAGGTCTTGAACATAAGTTTGTATTTAAGTTCATGCTTAAATAAAAACCTTTTCAGCAAAACATGCACCTGAGTTTCATAAAGAGTAGCTGAGTAGATGCTTAAATCTCAGTTTGTGATTAAATACTTTTCTCAGCTGAAAACAACATACTTTTAATTTTATTTTTAAAGCTTGGCAATGCATAATAAAAATAGGAATGACTGAGCTAAATTTATGCCTTCCTTTCAATTTTATTTTGCAGGAATTTAGAGTGAACAAGAAGGAAAATAACTCCTTGACCATGGATGAAATGAGTTTGGACAACTCAGTGGTATTCCGGCAGAAAGGAACAAGGTCAGATTTTGAGAAACTTCCTCAGACTGATTAATACCCAATACCTTGAAAAAACTCAGAAACCCCTGTGAATTGCAGGGGAAAGATAAGAGCAAAGTAACTGAGTATAACATAAGCAATAATCAAAAAACTTCTGACATTGAGCTTGAATGATAATGAGTATTTTACACCTCCATTCTACTCTTAATCCTCTAAGTAATTCACAAGTTCTGTTGAAAACCTCTCATGTTCCATTAAAAGAGATGACCTCACAGACATTAATTAACTTAATCTCACAAAACTCATTTAAAGTACGGAAGAGCTGTTGTCCTCATTTTTAAATAAGGAATGAAACACAAGGATAGTAATGACTTCATACAAAACCCACCAAAATCAGCAGAAATATTTAAATCACAGCCTTGCACAGTGCTACCTTCACTCATTATTATTTTAAGTTTTAAGGCTGCTGGGTAAAGAAAAAAAAATAAATGTAAAAACCCTGAAACACCCTTAGGGCACCAAAAAGAACAGTACAAGGAAAAACCAGAAAAATTACTTCAGTTTTAAATAACTAGAAATCTCATTTTTTAGGGCTGTCATGACACTTTGGCATCTACGTGATTTTTGAAAATTTGTGGCTGATAATCACGGATTAACATGTGCTTAACTTATCTTTGAAGTTGCTGTGGGTAGTTACATACACAGATTAAGAATGTGCTACTTGTTCTTCAGAACAGGCCGTCAAAAAAAAGGACAGGGATGAAGGCTGTGGTTGGAATCTGAATTTGAGGACAATGTAACTCCCTACTTTGGTAGACAAACAGTCTGGATTTTCTGAGACATTGAATATTGGGTAGAGAGATTTATTTTTTCTGTCACTCCAGCATCTATACCTGGAGTATAAAGATTCTCTCTGGAATAGAGAGAATTAGACACTGGAACTGGGAGGACTAACAGCCAACATGGTTATCTAATGCAGAGGAGAGAGGAGATACTGAAAGAAAAAGTAAAAGCAGAAGGGAAAACAAGAATTTCAGTGTCCAAGACACATATTTTAAAATTAGGAAAAAATCCTGCTGAGAAAGCAGGATTCAGAGCCTGAGAATTGAGGCAGATTTGAACTGAGAGCAGATTTGAGTTGTCAAAAGTATTCATCTGAGAAAAGGGACATTTGGGTCATTCAGATGTGGAGCTTAAACTTCCCTTTCCCCTCTTCAGGAGAAATGTTCTAACCACTAAAAAAAGAGGTGAGATTGCTTCCTGGTGTTTCAGTCAAAGCCAACTGTTGAGCATCCAAAATTTCACAGCTGTGAGTCCAGAGGGTGAGGAATAAAAGAACTTAACCTGAGCATCTGGAGGTGAACACATCCTTCTTCTACCTCTTGCTTCTGGAATGTTTTGGATTAGATTAATATGGCCAAACATACATTCTTAGTTTAATTGTCACCTGGAAGTGAATTTTTCCTCTCTGTTGACTATGAAGGGAGATGAGGAGGACAAATGCAAGTGTAAAGCACTTTAGTGTAGGCTCTCAGGGTTGGATTCAGCTGCCCAAACACGGGCAGTGTCATTCCAGATGATAAATGAGGATCCTTCACGCTCTGATGATGCTGAATATATGATATTGAACTTCCATAGAGTTCTGGAGAAGAAATTGTGATTAACTTCTTCTGAATAGTAACTCCTCACCTTAGAAAACTGTCTGTCATAGCTGTAACTTTTCCAGTGACATTGTGCTTGCATGGAATTTGATTTTACCATTTTTTTTCTTTTCTGGATTCTCTGAATATTTTGAGATACGATGCCTGTGCTATAAGCAAG
Organism: Falcunculus frontatus; assembly: GCA_013398115.1. Taxonomy (NCBI): domain Eukaryota; kingdom Metazoa; phylum Chordata; class Aves; order Passeriformes; genus Falcunculus; species Falcunculus frontatus. Next base: position 580,961 of record VZRV01007593.1, read on the forward strand.
AGGAAAAAAAAACATTAAATGGTGAATTAGAATTGCCTTAGAATTACATGATAATATTTCCTGTACTAAATTTCTGCAGTAATCTTTGCAAACAGGTCAATAGATTTCTCTTGGAATTAATTAATTATAAGCAGCCCAGATAGAGTCCAGATAAACATACAAGACTCATCTTCCTTGGGTAATAACACCTTTCACACATTTAGTAAATAAGCGGATGATAGAATGCAGCTTTGGGATCATAGAATCATGAAATGATTTGGGTTGGAAGCAACCTTAAAGGACATCCAATTCCAAGTCCCTGCCAGAGACACCTTCCATTATCCCAGGCTGTTCTGAACCCCATCCATCCTGGCCTTGAACACTTCCAGGGTTGGGGCAGCCACAGCTTCTCTGGGCAATCTTGGATGTCACCCTTCAAGCTCCCAAAGAACAGTTCATGTCAATGACAATCTCAGGGTTGGAAACCTGGATGTCCAGTTTTATAAAGTTCTCATTAAGGTATTGCAGCACAGCTCAGGAGGTAGATGGCAGCAATTTGAGATGAACTCTGCTTTCTCAGAGTTTAATTTCAGGTAAAAATTCAGACTGAATGTCACCTCGTCATTTAATTGAATCAGAAATTAATTCCCTAGGGTCAGCTGAGATCGAAACATAAACCTGACTATAATCAGCATAACAATGTTAGCTAAAATTATGCTTTTGAATGATAGCACCTAATAGCAGTGTAGGGCAAAGTTTCCCTAAAGAGGTATTAGAAAAATGTGCTGCCTTGTCTATAGCCTTTGATATTGGGCCAGCTGTTGTTTGCATATTTCAAAGTGAACTCCAAGACCATCTGATTTTCATACAAGTACCTGTCTATAACCTTCAGATTTCATTACCCTTCTTGAGCAAACCAAAAATATTGACAAAACAATGATTTTAAAAACATAAATGGATGGGGCTTTGAGTAACCTGGTCTAGTGGAAGATGTCCTTGCCTCTAGCAGAGGAGTGGGAACTAGACTGTGTTTAAAATCCCTTCCAACCCAACCCACTCCATGATTCTATGATTCTATGAAGACAGAATCAAGTCTACCCTGTTGTCCCATGTTTTTTGGAAACACATGACATTAAGTTTGTCCTCAAAAATGGTTTATTAAAAGACAGCAGAGAGAGGTTGTGCTATAACATTTCTATAACCATCATCAGGCTTTTCCACCTTCCCTTGGAACTTCTGCCCTGGCCCAACACAGAGAACAAGCCAGCAGACTGCTGATCCCTCAAAGCAGACTCTGAACTCATCAAACAAAGTAATACTTAAATGGATAATTAATAACAAACATTTGAAAACCTCTCAAAAAACCCCAGTATTTCAAAAATGACACTTCACTGAGTTCAGGTTTAAAACATCTCAGATTTTACAGGCTTTCGTGAAATCCAGAGCATAAGTCTGAACAAACTCAATTTCCACTCTCCTTTGCCTGTTCTGGGAGTTCTGGGACCTGAAGAGCTGACAGAATAATCTTTCGGATCTGCCATGTCTTGTGAGCCTTGAACTTTTGACCAGACCTATGAAGCAGTACATCTGTCCCAACCCACTCAGGAGAAACTGAGCAAGTGTTTGGAGTTCTACCCCATGGAGTGGTACCCAGTGGAGATCTGCTGCAGTGTAACCCATGCTGAACTGAGTCACTTGATTCAGCTGCCTCAACTTCGGTGCTTAGAGTTTAAGATATCATAGGGCACCCACAGGTTCCACATCACTATCATGGCAAAGAACCTGGGACAGAAAGGTTTTTTTACCCATTTGGGAGACAGTGGTGTACCTTAGGGCATCTCAGACACCAATTGAACCTACAGTTAGGAAACCTAATGGAGCAACTGAATATGTGATGAAGTGCCTTAATCTGCAAGTGAAATCCCATCTTTCTTTCCTCTTGTATTTCATAAAAATATCAAGGGAGATATTGCTACAGCATATCTACCCTCCAGTATATGAAAGGAGCCTGCAAGGAATATGGAGAGAGACTTTCAGCAAGGGCATAGAGTGACAGGGAAAGGGGGAATGGCTTCAGACTGATAGAGGGCAGGTTTAGATTGGATATTAGGAAGAAATCAGTCCCTGTGAGGGGGGGGAGGCCCTGGCGCAGGTTGCCCACGGAAGCTGTGGCTGCCCCATCCCTGGAAGTGTTTCAGGCCAGGCTGGACGGGGCTTGGAGCAATCTGGGATAGTGGAAGGTGTCCCTGCACATGACAGGGGGTTGGAACTGGATGATCTCTAATGTCGTATTTCAACCCAGGCCATTCTATGATTCTGTGATGTGCAATGCACCTTAATGTTTTGCTAAATAATTCTGATGTGATATTTGAGCTGACTGCACTCACGGAGTCAGGCAAATTCTCATCAGTAGTTAAATTGCTTGATTTTATTTTCCCCACAGCGTTTAGAAAAAAATAATTTTTCATTTCCCATTTAATTTCAAACATCTTGGGAAAGGTAACTACGGAGTTTTGTCTTGATTATGATTAAATTGCAAACTTTGAGGTACAGACTTTAAAGTCTGTACTAGCAGTTAGCAACCAGCAACAGTTCTTGGATGGATTTGATTTTACAGCTCCTACTGACTGCATTGCAAACATAGTAACTATAAATAAATAAATTTGTAAAAACATTTATCAACAAGTTATATTTTTACTTATGAATAAATTGTAAATACATCTAATAATTCTATGTTTTAAGCACCCTAATAAATGAATACAGCAGTTGATAGCAAATATGGTTAATGGAAGAAAAACGTTTTTTTCTTTCACCTTTAAATAAAGATCTTAAAATTTGCCTTAAGTAAGATATATGATATGCACATGTAAAGACACGTACTTAGCATCTGTAGATGTTATGTTTGGGCATAAACTCATTTTTTTTAACATCATATCTTTTTCCATCTGTTTTCTGAAGAAAGACCATATGCAAAGCACAAATTTCTATTGCTGAAAATACAGCTAAAGCCTTATTCGCACATTGCTCAGTCAAATATTTCTTTAGCGTGTCTCTGCTGAAAGATCCATTTCCAAAAGGCTCAGGGATGTTCCATGCAGAGAGAGCTCTGTTCTTCAAAGGAACACCTGAGTCTGGCTCAAAACTGGTAATACAGAGTCCTTCTTCCTTTGAGATACGAGGCTGTCAGGAGTCTCAGCTGTGACCTTTCTTCACCAGACATTTCCAATTCTGATGGTATTTCAGATGTTTCACTTGAGATAAACCTTCCTCTGTTATCTTTCCCTATTGGCAAGAGAGATGGCTGAGGTGATTAGGGGCTCTGAGCAACCTGGTCCAGTGGAAGGTGTTCCTGCCTATGGCAGAAGGATTGGAATGAGATGAGATTTAAGGCCCTTTCCCACCCAAACCATTCCTTGATTCTATGAATAATCTGACTTTTCAAAAATGATTGTCCATTTAGAAACCAGGAATGTTGTAAACTGAGAAATGTACCTGAAGTAGGGAAGAGAACAGATGTAAATACATACTACAGATTAAACCACGCAACTCAAAACAAAAGCTCTTCTGTTATTACAGAAAAATGACTGTTAGCTATTGCAGAATTTGGGGGAGAAAGTGCAATATTTTGAAGAAGCTTAACACCAGAGAAGGGTAGAATATATAAAAATCAGCTTCATAAATAATGATTGCTTTTCTATTGTGTGTATGCCTTTATGTTTCAATTCACTGGTGCACATTCTGTTATACAAATAGAAATACTAATGAGAGTGTTTGCCTCTGACTAACTGCAATTTTCCTTCAGCTGTTGAATTTCTGTGAAATTATCCATTGCTTTATCCTCTAGCCTAAAGTATTAATCACAATTCCTTTCAGAACAACTGCCAAGTTTATCAGTGCTCCTGTTTCAGAGCAGTAGGTTCACAATAAATTACTCCCCTCTTCCATCCATCAAGCCTGCTCGTTTTGAAGTCAGGGTGGGAAAGTTGGCTGAATTAAATAAGAGCAATATGTTAAATGTAGCTTTCCTCCCTACAAGCTCACTCTCAGAAACACACCCTAACTACTGCTTTCTTTTATCTTTTACTTAAAGATTCAAACAAGACAGGAGTTCAGACATAGCTAACTACAAATGTTTTTCTTTTCTCTTTTTTCTCTTTTCTTTTCTTTTCTTCTCTTTTCTTCTCTTTTCTTCTCTTTTCTTCTCTTTTCTTCTCTTTTCTTCTCTTTTCTTCTCTTTTCTTCTCTTTTCTTCTCTTTTCTTCTCTTTTCTTCTCTTTTCTTCTCTTTTCTTCTCTTTTCTTCTCTTTTCTTCTCTTTTCTTCTCTTTTCTTCTCTTTTCTTCTCTTTTCTTCTCTTTTCTTCTCTTTTCTTCTCTTTTCTTCTCTTTTCTTCTCTTTTCTTCTCTTTTCTTCTCTTTTCTTCTCTTTTCTTCTCTTTTCTTCTCTTTTCTTCTCTTTTCTTCTCTTTTCTTCTCTTTTCTTCTCTTTTCTTCTCTTTTCTTCTCTTTTCTTCTCTTTTCTTCTCTTTTCTTCTCTTTTCTTCTCTTTTCTTCTCTTTTCTTCTCTTTTCTTCTCTTTTCTTCTCTTTTCTTCTCTTTTCTTCTCTTTTCTTCTCTTTTCTTCTCTTTTCTTTTCTCCTTTCCTTTCCTTTCTCCCTTCTCCTTTCTCCTTTTTTCCTTCCCCCTTGCCTTGCCTTGTCTTGCCTTGCATTGTCTTCCCTCTCCTTTCTTTCTTTAAAACTGATAACTGTCTTGATGGAAAGTTTCTATATATAACCAGGGAGAAAAGAGCAATTAAGGCAGAGACAAAAGGTTCTCATCTAATGCAAATTGGCCTAATTCCACTTATCTTGCCAGAAATCACCTCTTTTCCTCTTCATGTAGTTTAATCTAAATCTGGAGCTAATGCAAAATAAAAGTGTATTTAAGATACTTGAGAGCTCAGGTACTTACAGTTCAGGGATAGAATAGTTAGGAGGAATAAAATGAGCAATTTATATTGAAAAATAGCATCTATATTTTCATCTAAAGTAAGATCCAAATATAGAGTCCATTTTAGGAAAAGGTTTATATCCTCAAAAAACTACCTGATCAGTCTATTCTGACTTATTTTCACATAAACACTTCTGAAACATCCAGACAAGGCAATGTACAACTCAAAATCCAGTTATACAGGGTACCCAAGTTCCCATCCGACTTCTTGGCTTGAATGGTCTCATTGAGATGGTCAAACAATAACATGCAGTCTTTGACCTGCATGACAAATGAAAATTCAAATGAGACTAAGCTGGGTGTCTTTAGTCACTCAAGGCTGGTTAAACTTAGACATAACATGTTCAAACAAGGATTGTACTCTGACTGGGACAGGAGGGATCACAATGCAACTTATGGCTTTGCCACAGGCCATTGGCAAGACCTTTAACAAGTCAACCCTTCCCTCGGGTCACTCTCTGTGGCGTGTCCCAAAGCCAAACCGGACTCCTGATTCTCAGTCCTGAGAGGTGCCAAGCCTGAAAGCATTTTATGCTGCATTAGAAAGAGAAGTGCAGCAAATCCCAAATCTCTGATTCACCGACTTAATTCCAGGACTTTATAGGAGTATAGAAATAGAAGGAAGTATCAGGTCTAGCAGATCCACATCATGTCCCTTTCATCAACCTGTCAAGTCCCATTGTAGAAACAGACATTTTTCTCTCATACTTTTCCTCACAGAAGTTCCACATGGGGTTAGATGGGATATATTGGGAAGAAATCCCTGACTGTGAAGGTGGTGAGGAGGTGGCACAGGTTGATCAGAGTGGCTGTGACTGCCCCATCCCCCAATTGTAGAATTGTGTAGGTTGTAAGGGGCCTTCAAGATCATTTCATTCCAACTCCCTGCCATGGGCAGGGACAACTGGCACTATCCCAAGTTGCTCCAAGCCCCCTCCAACCTGGCCTTGGACACTTCCATCAATGGGACATCCATTTGCTTCTCTCCTGGTTGCAGTGATACAACTCTCAGATGGGCTCTTCTCATATCCACGAGTAACCATACTTTTATCTTTGAATATAGCAGATAAGGAGTTGTTGGTTCTTGACAAAAAACATACAAAAAGTGAATTCCACAAAGCTGAAACAGAGTTGAGGGCTCTGAATGCCTACACACATCCTGTCCCGCTGCCTCTGAAACACCACAGCCTGTTTCAGGCATGTGTTTCTTTGTTCTAAAAGAACTCGACAATCTTGAAGGACATTTTCAAGAAGGAAAGGACCTTCATTACAAGTTAATGCTAGTAGGCAGGAGATGTGTTTTCTGGAGGAGGTAACTGGCACCTTTTTTATATTTCCTGACAATTTGACCTTAAATTGAAAAGGACTTGAAATCATATTTAGGAAAGCTATTGCAAAAAAGAAAAGTCAGACTTACATCTCGTTCAGAATAATAACACCACCTAGCTCCCATGGAATATTCTTTGGCATTTCATCTGGAAAGCTTTTATTGAAATAGCAAGTGCCTTCCCTCCTCTTTACAAAAGTAGAACTTAATTGAACATGAGAAAAGAGGAGATAAAAAAAGACGAGAGGCACAAGAATATTTAATAAATAAGTAGCATATCCATAACATGCTATCTTGACCTTGGATGGCTCCTGAGCAACCTGGGATAGTGGAAGGTGCCCCTGCCCATGCCAGGAGGTTGGAACAAGTTGAGCTTTAAGGTCCCTTCTAACCCAAATCAACTTGGATTCTGTGATTCCATACACAGGACAGAGGGAAAAATATGATAGAAAAGCATGTGGATCAAGATAGAAACAGGAAGAACTCTCACCAATCACCTTCACAGATTAAACAGGCTCAAATTGAGAAAGATTAATTTAATTTACTGCTAATGGATTACACAGTAGAACTAAAAGAAACCTTAAAACAACTTCCCTCCCACCCCTTCCTTATACCCAGACTTAACTTCATGACATTCCATGTAGACCCTGGAAAGATAAATCAGAAGAACCAGAAAACGGAAGATTGTTTTGGGTTGGAAAAGGCCTTGAAGATCATCTTGTTCCACCCTTGTCTTAGGCAGAGTCACCTTCCACTATCCCAGGTTGCTCCAAGCCCCATCCAACCTGGCCTTGGACACTTCCAGAGATGGGGCAGCCACAGCTTCTCTGGACACCCTGTTCCAGGGCCTCACCACCTTCACAAGGAAAAATTTCTTCCTAACATGTAATTTAAATCTCTTATAGTTTGAAATGGTAACCCCTTGTTCTGTCACCATCTGCCTGTGTGGAAAGTCACCATACCCCTCTCTGATAAGCCCCCCATCCTTACTGGAAGGCCAAAATGAGGTCTCCCCAAAACCTCTTCTCCAGGCTGAACAATCCTGGTCTGGATCCTTGTGACAATCACGCAGTTTGTTTAGTGGTAAGAATTCCATTTGGTTTCTGTTCTGCAATGGCATTTTCTCATCTCTCGCCCCAGACTGCATCTAGCTCACAAAATGACCTGTTCCAGTTCCTACTCATTAAATTCAACCCACAATAAAATCATTCAAGTTGCTAATTCACCTCTGAACTTTTCAGAGCTGGACATTAAAGCCTAGTAGCTGCCTATCACACACCACTTTTACAGATTTCTCTCAGTGCAATCAATTTTCACCTCTGCCGTGCTGGTTGTTTCTGCAATAGTCACTTTTTGTCATTTTCTATAAAGTGCAAATGCTACAGGCCCTTCAGACACTGTCTGCTTTACACACATGGTGAACCCACCTTTAAAAATGTTTCTCATAAATCTTTTCTGTCACCTCTGCTTTGCTAACATTAAATTGAAAAGAGGGGGAAGGGGAAGAAAAAGATCCTCTAAAATAGTGTTCTGGGTTTTTCTTTATAATTTTTTTTTACTATTATTATTTTCCTTTATTTTATTTTTAGCCATAAACTCTCTTTTTTTACATTGAAAAGCCAAGTTATTATTTCCTGGAGGTTTACACTCAAAACCTCAGATTGTCAGTTCATTTAATGTCACTTTACTTTATGCTTGATGCCAGCTTTAAGGCTCAGCAAGAATTGACAATGCAATCCTTTCACAGCATCAGCTGACTGTGTTTTCTTTGACAGCAAGATTTCAAATTGAGGATTTAATAAACTAGTAGCTCTTCCAGTTAGCAGTGAAATATTCTTTCAATTCCACCACTTAAAGAACATCAAACAGACCTCAGCTATACAGCAGAGATTACAGTTAAACCAGAAATGCAGCTGATTTGCATTCACAGAATTGCCAGGGTTTCACTATTAGAGAGGGAAAAGATGAAGAGTAAAGTCAATGTGCATGTGAGTGTGTAGACGTCTGTAAGCAGACTACACATACAGAGGCACAGAAAAAAAGGACAAGAGACTGGAGATGATGCATTCAGTGGTTAAGTTACTCATTTGTGAGCGTGTTCAGTAGGCGAAAGGCAGCCCCAAGGAGCTCACACGCTGAGTGAGCTGGGAAAAGGTGTTACTCTCTCTCAGACTGGTGGCATTGACTCCAGACCCTTCCCTGCTGAGGTTAACACTAAATTCCACTGAGTTGCAATCCTTTACACCATTTTCCGTTCACTGACTGACCTATCTCCGGTCCCAGTTTCCCACATCACACTTTTGAGTTTGGCCCAGTGTTCACACATCCGGAGGGGACGAAATGTAAAAAACCTCTACCTGTGAAGCCTAAAGGGATCTTTAAGGTACTCAATGAAAACCATCTTGTGCGTGTGCCTTTCTCTCCCCACAGGGACTTGTGGTCACAGCTCCACAGAGAAAGGTGATGAGGAAGGAGGGCAAGTGATGGAGAAGAGCAGCAATTTTTCTTGTTAATCCACAGTCACACTGTTGAGTTTCAGGTGTAAAGATATTGATAATGTAACAGCCCAGGGATGCACTCCTCCACCTGGGACAGTTGGATCGAGCTGGTGTTCAAGAGTATTCCATAAAACAATACTGGGCAATACTGGGCAATACTGAGGAAGACCAGAGAAGCTGTGGGTTCCCTATCCCTGGAAGTGTTCAAGACCAGGTTGGACGGGGCTCTGAGGAACCTGGTCTAGTGAAAGGTGTCCCTGCCCATGGCAGGGGGTTGGAATAAGGTCATCTTGAAGGTTCTTTCCAACCCAAACCATTCCATGAGTCCCGGAAAGGGTATGTTCATAGGCCATGCTTATTTGTACCCTCATTTAGGGAACTATGCTGTAGTCAGGGGTGGTTTAAAATTCCTGAGATGATTTAACAGATCAAATGTGTTGTCACTAAAAATTCCTGGAAAGCAGAGTATTTCTGAGGTCTGTTTCAGCTCTTTATTCCTTAAGCCCTTATTATTTCTTACAGAAGAACTGGTGGCAATGACTCTTGCACTGAATTAGCTTTTTCATCTTTCTACTCCCAGCCAGTAAGTCCAAACCAAGCAGCATGGTGTGAACTCCTCTCAGGGAGAAATTTTTACTCCCCCACCGTTGCCTTTCCATTTCTGCTCCATCTCACAACTTACCCAAGCTGTGTTCACCCACCTTCACTCTGGAGGAATATGTTTCTTGAAAGCAAACACCTTAATTGATGTTACTTAACTGAATCTACAGGCCTATCCACATAACAATGCTCACCAAAATTAATCTAAATTAGCTTTTTTAAGTGGATTAATTAAACTACTTTAAACTCAAACGTGGACACCCTTGTTTGAAATTAAAGAGGCTTAATTCAATTTAACTGAATTAACTTTCAAAGTAAATTAAGCCAAATTGAATTATAGCCATTCCAGTCCACACAGGGATTTAGATTCATATGTCGAGGGCTCCCATCACATCAGTCGAGCAAACAGCTTTAAAGAGTTGCTGACATCTCCCAGATTTTTATTGCCACCTCGTTACCAGAAGTTACTAATCCTACTAGATCTCTTAGACTAAAATCAGCAGAACAGAAGTTATGAGTGTAATTATCCACTGAAGTTTGGCCAGGTACCTTTGAAACCTTTCTTCATTAGGAGCTAATTCACCAGACTGCAAGCAAGCAGTGGAGACAGCTGGACACGTACTCCACCACCCCTGCAAGGGAGGTGATTACATCTGATGGGGGAGCAGGATGGAAAACCAGAGTGGTAATATCTTAGATCAAACCTGCTTTTCCCAAAATTAACCCCTGGGAACCCCTGAACATCTCAGAATGACTCTTCAGGGAATTCTCAAAATGGTTAAGTAATAAAAGGGCATTGAGAGATATTTTCCCATTGTTTTTGGAAGTTTGCTTCTCTTTAGGGGTGGTTCTCTAGAATTAATGTCTTTATGGCTGTAATCAAATCAATGCTGATTAAAACCAGGGAAAATCTAAACAAAGAAAACAGATTAATTAACCAATTTTTCTTACATAGCCTATAATAAAAATTCTAGATTTTTTACTATATTATTAACACATACACTTATTTTTCTTGTTCCCTGTCTTCAGAGAATTCCCCCTTGCTTTGCCTGGATAGCTCTTCTCTGTGCACATCCATTTCACAGAGGTCACTTACAAATTCCAAGTCATCTCTCTCCAGCTTCCCTGCAATAAGAGGGAAGGAATGTGAGCAGCCAGCATCGTACCCAACCAGAAAGCTGCACTGGATTGGAACGTACAGGTCTGGTAGGAGATGGGAAAAAGTCATTTAGATGTATTTTTTAGAAAATTTGTATTTAATAAATAGTCACCCTTTCTTGTTTTATTTACCTGATTCAGATTTTACCTATCACAGACCAGGTTGTTTGGTTACACTAAATTTTGAAGAAGCCCTTTACTGAAAACCTGGTTTTGACAGTTTGGAGATTTATTTCATAGAATCATAGGGGCTACTCAAAGCCTCATCCAACCTGACCTTGAACACTTCCAGTGATAGGACATCCAGCCTTTTTCTGGGCAACCTGTGCCAGTGCTCAGGCACCCTCACAATAACAATTGGTTCCTGATGTTCAGATAAATGTCCTGTGTTTCCCTGTGTGCCCATGGCCTCTGGTCCTGCCACTGGCACCTGGCACAGAGCCTGCCTCAGTTCCCTTTGCACCCTCCCTTCAGGTATAAAAATAATTTTTGTAGTAGGAGAGATTACAGAGGTCTGTTTTCAGGGTGGAATTAATTTCTTTTTAATCTTTTCTGTTAAAAAAACATGCTTAGGCCAATGAATTCAGATCAGCACCTCCATAAACCTATTTAGTCCATCTTAGGGCTGTCCATGAGAGCCAGATGACACCCGCCTCTTTCTGTTGACTTCCAGAGCACATCTAAACAATTACCTTAGTTGGACTCTTAACTTCTCCCTGGTCAAAATTACATAAGATCCTATCAGTTCCAGTGCCCAACCACCCTCTGGGGGAAGAACCTTTTCCTAATATTCACCCCAAACCTCCCCTGGCACAGTTTCACACCCTTCCAGCATTTGGCTGGCATCCATAACAGAAACTGAAAGTATCACCATCATTTGTGTAATTCAAATGCACTGTGATTGCAGCTCATCATAGATTGTGCAGTGATGTCGCTGTTTCCTGTCTGAATGTTTGATGTACATAACCAACAGCTCCAAAAGGACAGATATTGCAACTAGAGATCATTTCTAGATTCACCAGCCCTTAATATTAGACCACCGTAAGTTTAAACTCATTTTTGTGGCTTGTCCCAGTAAATACTCAAGTATTCAGGTTCTTGTGGGAAAAGGTACAAAGAGGAGATGACTTCATTTAGGTTATTTACTAATTTATTTTTTTAATTCAAATGGATATTTTCAAGGGAGAAAGGAGGGACGTTTCTTTCTAAACACTGATCACAAAGGCATAGAAATTAAAGGCAAAAACCAAACTCAATTTAGGCAGAAGTGTAATTCTGTTAAAAGTCAAGTCCTTAACATGTTTCTATTTCCTTCAATAGGTGAAACATTGCACAATAGGTAGCTCTGAGACAAGAAATTAACAGTTCTTTTCTCCTTCGCAGTAAATTGGAACTGTTTTCTCCCAGCCTGTTTGAACTCAGTTTCACTGCACCACAAGTCGACTTAGGGAGTGAACCAAAACCCATTTGTGTCATCAGGGCTAAGATTTGCATCTCTTCACTTTAGACAGGGAGAAGTCAGACACCTCATCTGAGCTCCTTACCCCAGGCTCCTGTCAGAGTCAATGGAGGGAAGCCTTCTGAGACAGATTCATTCTATTTATCTCAGGATACATGAATCACCTTAAGAGGAACTTGTTGCTCTTCTTTGACTATAAACTGAGCCGTAGGGTGGCAGATTTAGGTTTAAGCAACTTGCTTGCAGTTATTTAACTTAGGCCACATGCATTTCACCCTGGGAAGCTCATATTTTATTTCTCCAAGCTGCAGACCTGATTTCATGTACCTCCAGTAGCTCCAAATATCCTTTGCAAGCCACTTCAGATGTGGAAACACAGTCCTTGTCTTTAAACTGAAATATAAAGGACATATGCAGTTTTGCTATAAAAATCACAACTGTTTACAAGTAAAACATCTTCTAGACCAAAGAATTAAACTTGATTTCTGTGTTTGCCTACCTTCACTTTGTTTCTTCTCATTCACTCACCCTTCTGTATGTGATCTCGTACTTTCTCCAACTTCTGTGTGTTTGGGCAAGCTGTTGCACGTGCTGATGGGCCAGCAGGCTGCTTTCTCCTTGGAGTAAGCAAAGAAGGGATTTAAACTCTCTTTGCCATGGTGAGGGCACTGTTGGTTATCTTTCCTTTCCCCGGCTGCCAGCTTCCACAAAACCTGTCAGGACATCATATCTCTGAGACATCTATTCCTCTCAGTCAAATGTGCTCAAAATTAGCCCATGTGTTTGAAAATGAGTCGAGGGAGGAAGAAGAGGATCTGAACATACTGTTGGGCAGCACATATTCCCTTAAAATTAGATTGATCATATGCTTCCTCTCCACTGCGAAATCTGGTAAAAGTTCTAGAATAGGTGTAATTACAAAGGCAAGACATGCCTTATTTTCGGTACAATTCTCCTCTTTTTGGTGCAATTCCTTTCTTTGAGGAATATAGAAGCTACACCAACATATATAAGCTAAAACAAAAAAAAACCTATTTTTTTCTTGGTATACTGACAAAGTTACTCTCAGATGTTCCAGTTTCTCTTCAGCCCTATTCTGCAGGACAGATATCTTCACATATTTACTTTTTACCCACTGGGCTTGCTTTTTTTTTTCCCCTCCCTGGGAATGCCTCAGTTTGTTATGCCCTGAAACACAAAGCATTAACAGCCTTTTAGAGAGTGCCAACACATGGTGGAGGTAGCTACCTGCTCTGTTTTCCATAAAATGGGTGTTAATAGGCTCTAGAGGGGTCCCTCAGTAAAGACACGGAGGAGTTCAAGCATTTATTGACTGGTTTGTATCTCGTAGAAATATTCGAAGTGGAACACAGGAGATGTAGAGAAAAGCCACACAAATGAGAAGCTACTAATGAAGTGTTTTTACAGTTGGGGTTCAATGTGTGAGCTTGTAAAAGCTGATTAACTGCTATTGTGTTTTCATCTAACTGGTTTGATAATTTGTTGGTTAAATGGCTCAGCTGAGAAACCAGTGAGTGTCCTTGGAAACATGCTGGTGCAAGAGTTAAAGCCTCAGATCCACACGGAGGGGGCAGGTTTATGTTGTGGATCCATGATACACTTCTCTTTTAATAGGTGAAAGAAAGAAGTGGCTCAAAAGTTAAATTTTGTTCCTACAGTTTTCCCTTTGAGCCTATTCCAATCATTAAAATTGAAATCCTCTTTAATTTCTCTTTTTCATAATAAAGGCAATTAAGTTGCCTTTACATTGATTGTCTTCTTTTTCTTCTTTCGTTCCTAAATATTTCTTTTCCTCATTTGCTTCTTTCTCTCTCTGTCCCTCTCTCTCTCTTCCACCTCCATTTAATGACTGTTTAGAAGAGAATATTCTGGGCTGGATTAACAATTAACTCAAAACAGTTAACTATCCCGTTAGTGCAGCAACAATACAATAGAGGAGGCTTGATAAAAGCAGGTTAGAAAAACTGCAAACATCACTTTTCAAAAGAATTACTGGAAATCTGAGGTAGGGGCTGGATAGAAGATGTGGAAGCTTATTTGCCTTTTATGCTCTGTTTATCTAAAACCCTCCCTCATTCTGAATTCAAATCTTGCCACTTTAAGATTGCAAAACCTGTTATCTAACGTTAAGAACTGGGAATTTTATGGCTTTACTGCACATGTACCCATCTGAGCCAACAGATCCCTGCTAATCCTACTGATTTTAGTCTGGTGATGGATTTGACTGTAAGTAAACCTGAGTTAGATCTTGGTGGTAAATTGGTCTTCATGAGTTAAATTAGTCATCATGAACAACAACTCTGTTTCTCAGACATCCCAAAAAAGACGCTGCAGATGGATTGGGTGTCATAAACTCATCTCTAGCAGACTGAACAGACCAGACTCTTAAAAGATGGGCTGAGTGAAAATTCTGAGTCAAGANAACTGGCAAAAACAACCCTCCCATGATAATTTGACTCCAAAAACGCCTGAGGGACCCTGGTGGGGGTTGCAGCTTCTGGTTTTTGTGCCTTCCTCCAACAAGATTTGGATTTCCCAGTCACGTTGAATCTCTCTTGGTGCTCTAAGATGTAGGACCCCAGGACATACCCACTGCCCCTTACTTTGAGAGAAGAGTCTCTGTTCCACAGGTCATACAGATCACAAAGACAGACAGAACCCCCCGAGGCACTACAACAATGTTTCTCAGTTAAAATAAGTTGATTTTCGTCCAGGTTTCGACTGATAGTCTAAATAATTAACTTTATTCTTTTTCCATTTTCCAGTCAATTCTACTAAGGAAAGAAATATCCCAGAAAAAGTCACACGGCCATAGATAATGCTAAACATATCAATTCACTTTTCAGGTGTAGTTCTTAAAAACGGGGTGATTCCCCCATTCAGAGGAAGCAAATTCACGGTCACTACTTAAGTCTTATTCTCCCCTTTTTTTCCACCAAAGGAAAAGGAAGTTCAAAATTAAAACAACAAAATAATTGAACTATTTTGTTTGTAGTGGATGTTTGGAGGGCTATAGTTCAACATCCTACTCAAACCGGGATGAACTTCAACACTTCATGAAGATGACCAAGGTCTTGTCCAGTTTGGTTTTCGTAACTCTAAAGGTAAAGTTCTACTGCCTGATAACTCTCTCTTTAAATTATTAATTTTTTAAAATTTAATTACAATTGCATTTATTGTGATGTTAGCCTTCTGTCTTGTCTTTGTGCCTCTCAGATGAGAGTCTGGTGCCACCATCTCTGCAAACTCCCCTTAGAAGGCTGAAGACAGCATTTAGATTGCCTGTCGTCCTTCCCTTCTCAAGGTGGAACAGACCTAATCCCTTCAGCCTTCCACAAAACGTGCTTTACTCTCCAGCTCCCTTAAAAGCCTCCACTGGACACACTCCAGTTTCACAGTACAAGGCTTCCCGTAAGCAAACACTGGGGAATAATCACTTCATGCAATCTGCTGTTGTGTTCTTCTTAATGTACCCGGTACGAAATTGGCCTCCATCACCGTAAGGCTGCACTGCTCACTCATCTTTGTCTTGTTGTTCATAAAGCATCCCTTGCCTCAGAACTGCCACGAAGTTGTTAAATTCCCAGCCTATGGAATTTCATGAAATCTCTCTGTCCTAAGTGCAGACTTCTGACTGTGTGGTTGTTTAATTTCTGGAAGTCCTTGCCAGCTCATCCCTCCAGCATAAGTCCTTCTCAGTGTCAGTCCTGTTCTCCAGAAGAGAGAGGAGCTGGACCTGTTTAGTCTGGAGAAGGGAAGACTGAGAGGGGATCTCATTAATGCTTATAAATATCTCCAAGGTGGGTGCTGAGGATGGTGCCAGACCCTGTTCAGTGGTGCCAGCAAAGGGCAAGGCATAATGGCCACAAACTAAAACACATCAAGTTCCACCTCAATGTGAAGAAGAAATTCTTTATGTTGAGGGTGGCAGAGCACTGGAGCAGCCGCCCAGGAGGTTGCAGAGTTCTCTCTGGAGGCATTCCAAACCTACCTGGCTGCATTCCTGTGTCACCTGCTCCAGGTGACCCTGCCTTGGCAGGGGAGTTGGACCGGATGTTCTCCAGAGTTCCTTTCCAACTCTAAAAATTCCGTGATTCTGTGATTTGAGTATGGATTCTCTGTACTGAATTATCACATCATTTTCTGCTGTACAATAATCAAAAAAATATACCAAGAATGAAAAGGACCCCAGAGAAAAAGAAAAACACAAACAGACTTTTATGTATTTTGAGGCACAGAGAAAATGAATCAAAGTGCGAGACAAGTGAGCCAGCAGAGAAAGACATAACAAGACTGACTGTAAGTTAAAGACAGATAAATGGAAATCAAAAAGCAGTCATGACTTTTGAGCACCAAAATAAACAACCAGGACAACCCATGGAGCCTCCAGTTCTTGATGTCTTCAGATTAGGTCCAATTGTCTCTCAATGTGAACTAATTCAGCCAAATACAAATTACTGGTATTGACACAGGGAAAAGTAGACAAAATGCAATGGCCTGTAGAATGCAGGAGGAGAAACTGAATTATCTAATGGACTCTTCCAGGTTAAAGCTTTTGAATTTATGAATAATGTCTGGGACAAATCTGTTGCTGAAATAATACAGATGTCTGTAATGATCCCTGCTCATTCTACTGCGTAGCTGCTTTTCTTGCCAAATGTAACTACTTAATGTTTCCAGAAAAAAGGGCACTGAGGTACACATCATTCCAGGAATTTTTTGTTCCAACAAGACTGATAACATAAACATTGCATTAAATTCTGTAAGATAGACGTGGACACAAGCGCGGCAGATTGACAGGCATCGTTCTTACAATTTTTATTGACTTTTGTTTCCTATATGCTCATATAAATTGCTCTGAGGCCTGGAGCCCCTCTGCTCTGGAGCCAGGCTGGGAGAGCTGGCAGTGTTCATCTGGAGGAGAGAAGGATGCAGGGAGATCTTAGAGCCCCTTCCAGTGCCTAAAGGGACTCCAGGAGAGCTGGAGAGGGACTTGGAACAAGGGTCTGGAGAGATAGGACAAGAGGAAATGGTTTTAAATCAAAAGAGAGCAGATTTATATCAGATATTAGGGAGAAATTCTTCCCTGTGAGGGTGGTGAGGCCCTGGCACAGGTTGCCCAGAGAAGCTGTGGCTGCCCCATCCATGGAAATGTCCAAGGCCGGGTTGGATGGGGCATGAAGTAACCTGGGATGGTGGAAGGTGTCCCTGCCCATGGCAGGGGGCTGGAAATTGATGATCTTTAAGGCTCCTTCCAACCCAAATCATTTTGGGACTCTCATTAACCAGACAGCAACCTATAGTGAATTTTCACATCCAGCCCAATATTTCGTGTGTTACCTGAAAAGTAGTTGTACAGGAATGGAAACAATCTGTTTTTAGAGATCCTGGACTAATTCCACCTTGGCCCTTTGTGGTGTTGATGATTTTTCTTAAACCTTATCTATATGCAATGTTGTTTCTACTGAAAAAAAAAAATAATAATAATTTTACAGTTCAAATGCATTGTTCTATTTTTTGCCTGAAATCCTTCCTGACAAAAAAGGATTTCTCCCAAGGATTTCACCCAATATTGCCACAGAGCCTTCGAATTTTTCAGGATGGCATTAGGACATTATTGCCCCAGTATTGCGTTCTAGAAGAGAAACTCAGTGCCCCTAAAAAATAGAGAAGCCACCCACTTGTGTCTTGTGCTTGTGTGAGGGTCACTGTAAATATAACAAAATAGACGTGTTAATTCCTGCTTTCATAGGAATTAATTAAAAAAAAAAGTTCCTGAAACATGCACTGCCACCAGACAATCAAGAGTGAGAAAGAGAGAGATGGGAAGAGAGAAAAAGCTGGCTCCATGCAGGGCCTTTTTGCTTACAGCTATGAGACAGTGCTGCACTTTCTCCTAATAACCTTGACCTGCTTTTCCTGGCTCAGCAGTAGCATCTGTGTCACATCGGCTTAGCATCTGTTTATCAATCCAACAGCACAAACCTGATTCCTGCTCCTATTCTCTCTACTGCTCACGATATTAAAATGACCGAATTAAACCAGCAGAATTCAAGAAAAAGGAGGCTCAGAGATAAGAACAGCTCTGTAAAAAGAAAGGAAAAGGTGAAAAACTAGTGGTGAAGAGGAAAGCCATATGTAGGAGCTCCATTTATTTTATTTATTAGTTTTTTTAATCTCAATGCATTTGAAGGAGAAATTTGGAATGAATAATCACTGTTAAATTCTCTTGTGCAGAATTCGGGGCCACAGGCTCTCAAAACAGAGAAGGCAGGAGTCATCTCAGACTTTTTCAAGAAAAGACATGGCAAGTACAATGAGGTAATAAATTACAATCTGCCTGCAGTTTCTGCCTCCAGGTGGAAGAGTAAAACACCAGTGAATAGGATTTAGTGCAGATCCTTAATAAACAGGGTGAGAGGTATTGGGAACTCCCCAGTCTTGCCCCTGGGGTTTACTTTGCCCCTTTTGCTATCACTACTGCGCTCTTTCCAGTTCTGACATAGAACCACAGAGTCATAGAATATCCTGAATTGGAAGGGACCTGCTCCTAATATCAAACCTAAACCTCCCCTGACACAGTTCCAGCCCTTCCCTTGGGTCCTATTGCTGGCCACCCGAGACAGAGAAGAGAAGCCTCAGCTAAAACTGAACTGTCAAACAGTGCAATATTATTATTTATTGTTTATCACTGTCAAACTTGGATCTGAATGAAATCAGAGCCCCACTGTTCTGTGCATGCACAATGTAGTGTTTATCCTCCAATCCCCAACCTGCCCAGAAACTAAGGCAACAGGAAAAGGAAGGGAAAAAAGAACCGGAGAAATTCCCTGATCTGCTGGAAACAGCTTCATGAATCTGGGGTATTGCAGACTTGAGTAAAGGTCTCGTGAGTACCCAATGTTTAAAGCATAAAACAGAATATTAAAACAGACATAAACCAAATTACTAAAAACACACAGAGTTTGGCATGTCAGCACAAATAGCCGCAGCGTTGGGGTTATGTCTCCCACATAAAACCATGTTGTTTTCCAGTAGCACAGATATCACTGAGTTCATTAATGTTGCACTGGAAAATGTTTTGGGTACTGTTTTGGACAGGAATTACACAGAGACAGACTGTACCCTCCTAAATTGTTCTCTGGAAATCTCCTGTACTTTACTTCCCTGAGAACACTAAGATCAAAACCTGACAGTGGTGTGGCTGGACGCCAGAGGCATATAAGAGGTCCTTTTACAATTACATTTATACACATTGTTATTTATCCTTCCTTCAAATGCATTAATGGAAACTTTGGACAACTAAAGCAATGCAAGCTGAGCTGCTCCACTAGATTTTGTCCCCACATCCATGATTTTCTGATTGTAAATAAAAATATAAAAGTAAAATAGATGGAAAGAAAGGATTCATTGCAGTTATACAAACTCCCAGCTATCAAAACCATATGACTAGATCTCAGTGTGAGGTAAATACATGATTTACAGGCTAATTCACTGCTCAGGCCACCTCCAGTGAACTAAGATTAGTCAAGAGACGACTTTGAAAGAGAAAACATATGTAAACGATTGCTGAACCTCCAAAGATTTCCAAACCAGTCCAAAAGGATTCTTCCACATGGAAGCAAAGGATAAATTTATTTGGGCTATAGATCTGTGAAGAAGCAGACAGCCAACACTGACTTTGATCCAAATTACAGTTATTCCAGAGTTCTTCCTAATGTAACAGTACACATGGATATGTTACAAATTTGAAATACGAGCCCTTTTGCCTTTTGGTTTTTAACAGCTCTTCACTGTCTCTATGTTACTTCATCTTTTGTCTGAGAGCCATGCCAGAAACTCCTAGGAAAGCACACGCAATGTCATTGAGGTTGTAGGATTTCACCTATATTTCACACAGGAAAGCTGTATCGCCCCAGGGTTACTCAGAATCTTCCCCTAGTTCATTTTTGCAAAGGCTGGGCTTGATTCGCATCAGTAGCTGTCCAGACTTCACTTCAGGATTCCTCACGCCTCAGGCTGGAGACAGAAACAGCAGGAGGCGAACAACAGGTTGGGTTTGAGATCTGTCATTTATGGAAGCCTGGGTTCTATCATTGCAGGATTACGTGTGCATATAAAATAGGATATAGTTTTAGGAAGATGATAACTGATGTCAGGAATAGAGCTAACTTTTATTCAGGAGGTTTTTTGGACCAGGCAAGAGGTAGTTAAAGCAAGAATAACATCAGCAAGAAGAAAATGTGAGAAAGACTGACCTGAGACATATCAAACTTTATTTCACTGTTAATAAACTCAATTGTTTAGGAAAAGTATGTGATAATATAAAGAGACAAACTTTTTTTTTTATAAAATGTCTGTAGAAGGAATTTAGGTAAGGTGCCAACAGCTCCCGCTGACTGCAGCACTGCACATGAATCAAAACCTCTTGTACTAAAATCTCGTTGTATCTCTTGTGTATTAAAATTTCTTGTTCTAACCTGTCTAAGAAGGAGCAAGTAAATAAGGGAAGTCGTTATGGGTACATAGCAGTGGCTTTCTTGCTGAACACATTCCTACAGGGAAGGGCACAAGGAGATGTGGTTCACACAACAACCCCATAAGTGTCACCTGCCCATTAGTCCTCATCTCCATCAATAGCTTATGGAATCGTTTATTATTATTATTATTATTATTATTATTATTATTATTATTATTATTATTAATTATAATTCTTATATCTGTTTCAATAAAGAGGTAGCAAGAAGAGAAAAATGAGAGCTCATCTCTACATGCCAGTCACATAAAATATTCCCAAATCCAGCCAAATTCAGCAAATACTGATTGAGCTGCCAGACAAGCTGAAGAATAACGAGGATCAGGTACTAGGATCAAGCTGGGATTGTCATGTGGGAGGACAGTGGCCAGGGAAAGAACCAGACATATTGCCAGGGGCCATGTGGGAAGGTAGGGCTTGGAGGTATGAGGGGACAGGGTGTGGGCTTCACTGGTTCTGTTCCATTTGGAATGGTTTTGGTTTGGTATTTCTGAAAGTTTAGAAATTGGGGATCTCACCTGACTATTGATCGTGCAAACATGTTATGGCTCTGTATGTTTATCTGTCATCCTATGAAGTCTGGCTGAGGTATTTGAGAAAGCAGGAGATGTCACAGATCAGTGACTCAAACAGTCTGAGTTACTTTCTGAGCAACTATCCATAATGAAAAAAAAAAAAAATAACTGAAGGAAATATCTTTTTAATGGGAGGCTTCAATTTGGGAGACATATGCAACCAGCAGTAAACTTCTCTTCAAATTTAAGAAAAATATAAAGATGAATTAATTATGGGCTGGCAGTTGGTCATAGCCTAGGGACCAACTGTTATTATTAGATTGCACTCCTTACAGAGAGAGGACAGGACAAACCAGTAATAAATACACTTGACTCTCCAAAGTAATTCATTTCTCAAAACTGGGAAATTATAAAGAGATTTAAAAGGTAGGAAAAAAAATCCAAAAAATGAGAAGGAACATTGGGATGTTTTAAGACGAGTTTATGAAGCTGTGAGACCAAGTTGTGTAAAAATAAAACTTTGTTCAAAGGCAAAGGAAATGCACTAATTAGAAATAAGAATGCAACATGTGACAACCGGAAAGAAAGAGATCCGAACACACACAGCAATATAAATTAAACATTATAAAGTGTAGAAAATTGATAAGGGAAGCTAAAGACATCAAAGAAAATCCCATGGTTAGTAGGATTAATGACAATGAACTTAATTTTTAGGAATAATTAGGAACAAACTAAATCCTACAAATAGCATAAGACCATTTAGTAATGGAAACTACAAAACTGTTTAAACCCTACAGTGAAGGGTCAGGTCTCCATACGTTTCTGTTTATCTAATAAGGCTTGAACAATTTGCATCCTCAAAGAATTTATACACTGAGGAATGCTCTATATCCTGTAATTTAAAAAATCATTATTAAATTAGTCTTGTGGCAACTTTTCTAGTATTTTTTCTAGGGTCAACTTCAAAGTACTCAGTCTGTCCTTCTTGTCAGTTCATTTATCTCTGTTTTTAAATACACTGATATGACATCAGCATATTTTCCTTTTCTAGAAGTTCTTTGTTATGCCAATATTGTTAAGAATTACTATCAGTGATTGCCTGTGTGATTCTGTGATGAGATTACAAGATCATTTGATAGACTGTAGGTAACCTAATATTTCGGAAGGCTTTTAAAATTGCTACCACATATTCTAACACACACCAAAAAAAAGCCCACTAAGAACTTTAAGGAAATTCCATAACCAGAAAACAAGCATTCAATGGAACAAAAAAAGGACAATAAATATTAAAAATATATGTTTCATAGAGGAATAAGAAGTTAATAAAAGCTGTTTCAGATTAATTTGGTTATTCAACAATTCCACGACTCTGAAAATAAGTATAAAATAAATGCTGTTAAAATATATTAAAATCTACATTAAAAAGCACAGAATGATAGGGCTAAGCATCTAGACAGAGCATCCTAAGTAACTCAATAAACCAGGTTCAAAACACATGGATTTTAATATGATTGCAGGATTTGTTCATTCCCTGTTAGACCTTCTCAGATGTTATTGCTGAATGCGGTGAAATATGTAATGTTTTGTAGCTACATGGGTTTTCTAAGCTAGAAAGGGCCATTGCAGTCTGACCTCACGTATAACAGGGCTACTCCAGGTATTTCACAGCCTGTGGCCCAAAACACATTGCTGTCCTTGCTAAGAACAATGTGAATGTACCATTCAGGAAATCTGAAACTGATCTTTGATTGTTAAATCAGCAAATTAATCAGAATCTAAAAATGAAGATTAAACAACTCAAAAAAAAAAGCTTCCTTTCCACCTCTGTGAAAAAGGACAACTGTCAGCTCTCCAACTCGGTCTGTAGGATGGACTAGCCCCAAGTACTATAAAGTATAATGGAAATTATTCCAGTGTTTCACAACAGTTTTTTATCAAATGGTTCTTTCATCAAATCAAAACCTTTTGCACAATCAAAGCATATATTTTCTTTTCACTAAGAGTGCTAAAACGGGATACTACCTTACTAGTTTAGTCCTATTCTTTTAGTTACTCTTTATTTCAATCCAACAAAATTTTAGGTGATTTTTTTAACTTTCCCATCAGCGACCACATTCCCCATAGGATCAGCTGGACATCGGCATCACTTGATTTTCACCTTAGGGAGACACAGCCACAAATACACAGACACAAAAAGAGAACTATTGATGAGGAATGAAAGACACAGGCCACTGGTTTTGCATTGTTTTCTGAACTGGCATCAACATACTTTGTTTAGGTATCACAGCAAGTAGAACTTTCAGGGATAACTTCACAGTTCAGAATGCCTTTTACCGTCTGATACTTGCCTGGTCCAAGAACAGGGCAGCTATAAAACCTTTTTTTCTGACTTCTTGTTTGAATAGTCTCAAATGCCTCATGCCACCAAGGACCTGACCCATTCACGGCCTAAATTAGAGTATCCCCAAAGCTACCCTAATTTGCCCCATTATGCTTGTACAACAAGGAACTTGTTCTAATGACAAGGAAAGTGTGGCTTGAAGGAATGTCCCAAATAGTGTTATTTTACTTCCGCTCTTGACACCAAAGAGTGGTTTATCCAGGAACTGCTAAGGTTGCTCTTCACCATCTGGAATTAACCCGCACAGAAGAAATTCCCAAGGGGATGGTTAAGCTGGTTTTCCAACTGAAAAACAGCCTCAGCAAAGACCAGCATCTGGCCAAAGAGATGTTGAGGTCTCTGTCAGAGACCTATGCTCACTGTGCATAATAAACATGGCTCACCATTATTCTTGGTTTATTTTTTTTCTGTCACTTGAGATCGTAACAGGGGGAAAAAAGCAGCAGATAGAGTGGAGAAAGGAAGACAGAAATGGTGTAGTAAAATACACCAGTATTTCTAGAAACTATAAATTTAAAATGGCATAAATTTACTTCAGAACACACAACAGCAACATTTTCTAAAAGACCTGGGAGTTTGTACTACAGCCAGAATTTAATGTTCATGATGCTGTTGTGTCATCTCTCACTGGCAAACTGCAGCTCAGCACAAATGTTGTGAATTGTTCCTAGATTTTTCATGGTTGAGACTGTCTTTAGTTCCTGACAGAACTGAACAAATCTGTTCATGCTTTCCTGTGTTTCCAAACATTCATTCTCATCTGCCAGAAAGAGCACCTTATCTTGAAAAGGTTTTGGGGAACCACACAGCCTTCACCATTTTGCTTTAAATTCCTAAGTAGTACTGACAGAAAAAATCACATCATTTCTAAAGTTTTGTTCTCCACAGCTCCTTCTGGCCTAGAACAGACAGGGTTCATCCTGCTGCTAGTCTGCAGTACTTGCACACCTGTGAGCAGAGAAATCCAGTTTAAATATCCTATACTTTGTGCTTATTTACAACCAACTTAGCACTTCTACTCCAATTAAGAGCGAGGAGCACATCCGAAGCTCTAGGCAAGCATCTTCCCTACCCTATTTCTTTATGTGGAAAGGTCTGTTTGTTCAAATAATTTGCTCCTCAGTATCTTTTCCAGTCGCTTTTTGATGAACAGCTTCTAACTTATTGTAACCTTCCCACAAAAGCAATTTTCCAGGGAGCTCTTTTCCTGTCAGCTCAGCTTTCTGCATAATTGTTTATTAGGAATACATTTATCAGCTCCAAGACTTAAAACAAGATTTATTTTCCCAATCATTTCTTTTTCCTTCTTGTTTTCTGACACTTTCCCAGCCCTTCAACTTTCACAGCCATTCTCCTCCACACCTTTGGTTAGCACAAGGCTACCACCACTATCTCATTCCTTGTCCATGACCTGCTGCATTGCTTTTTTCCCCAGTCCTTCCACCTGACTCCCTTGATTCCATCTTAAATCAGATTATTTCTACAGTGTAATGCCAGAAAAGTGAAAAATCCTATTTTAGTATCACCTTGACTTTATTTTGTACCTTGAGCTTGATTCCAAAAACATTGCCAGTCTCCCAACACTTCCTCAACAAATTTCCCTTCCTTTTTCCATCAGCCTTTTCTTTGTGAAAAAATCTTGTGTCTCTAATGCCCTTTACTATCTGTATTCTCTATTTTCAGTATTATTAGATAGGCTTGTGCATTTTTTTGCATTATTACTGGGTTTTGTTATTTCTAACATGAGAAGAACATGTACAAAACCAGGTTTTTTTCCTTTTTTTTCTCTTAAGAGCCTCATACTTGGCCAATACCTGGGGTTTTGGTTTTCCTCTAATGGGGTATTTATTCCTCTGAGACACTGGTCAGCCAGGAGAATATTTATGTGGTAATAAAAAACTTTAACAGAGGGTTGTTTGGATCTAATAGTCTCAGGTATTTCAACACATCTTTGCTTGTCATGTGTCATTCTGAATTACGTCGTGGCCTGCATGTGCAGTAACCCATAATGTAACCTGTGTAATATAGTTTGAAATGTAATGTAGTGAGAAGGGGGCTTAAAGGGAAAAATCACTTTTTCGTGCTGGATAAAAGCTGTGGATTCAGAAAGAAAGCAGCTTCACACTGTTGGGGGACTGGGAAAAATTAAATGATAGCTCAGCAACAAGCCTGCAAAGAAATCTGCAATAATAGATTAAATGATACCTGAAACACATCGATATTAATAACTTCCATTAATATTTTTCCATTTTACAGCACAGATCATTTTTGTCTGAGTCATCCAACGACTACTAAATGTCAATTCATGCCTGGCAAATTCTAAATGGCTTATAATTAAATGCAAATGCAGAAAGGTAAATAAGCTTTCACAGAGGATAAATGGCTGGCTGGGACACAGGGACAGAGCCATGGAGAGAAACAAGGTGTCCCAATTCTCAGGACTGAGCTTCAGCCTTTTGGTAACATCTTTTGCCTCCAATCATGCACTTATACCGATATATCCTGGCTTCAGAAAAGATTTGCTTCTTTACTGAATAGTCTGGGCATATCAGGGAGGAAAAACAAGTGAGGGTACAATAGATTTCCATTTGAGGTAAAGGAATTAAAAAGTCCTTCTGTTCTTACAGAGGATCTGATTCTCCAGGGAAATGACGCTGTTTGCCTTGATGAGGAGGCAGTGGGGAAAGGAAAAAAGAAAAAAAAAACCTGCTTTTTTCTGGCAGAAATGGTGAAATTTCACCCTTCAGCAATTTGGTGAAAGCTGATAGCTGTGGACACTTCTCAGCCTGGGTAGCACCGCAAAAGGCTGCACCATGCGAACTAGCAGATGCAAAAAGAGAGAGAGAAAAAAATTAAATTGCACTTTAAAACTGTTGGCCAGGCTGTCCAGCTCAGAGAATCTGCTCTGCCATCCTCCCTGCTTTCACAGGGCTGGTGAAAACTGGGAGACGAGAGAACTGAGCTCCTTTTTGCCGGCTGGGAATCCAGCACATGATAAAGCAGATCATTATGAACCACTGGTACTAGGGGAAGATGTGGTTTAATTAACCTGGCTCAGGTGCAGTCCTTCTTTCCTGTCTGAAACAACAACAATCACATCACAGGGCAGATCAGAAAGGTCCAGCTCACCCTTGGAGCTGCAAATAGAAGCGGGGCAATGGAACAACTTTGGAAATAAAGGAAATACAAGCCAAGCCACAAAGAATCATGTTGGAAAATCCTAAGAAAGGGCAAAATGTGCTTGTTTTATTTTGCACAAATCAACAGTGGAAAATAAGTTCAACTTTAAAACTGGAAAAAGTTACACTGCATTTAGATCAAGAGTCTTCAAGGGAACAATCCCTATTGACCATGCTTCTTTTCCTTTTAAATTCATGATGAATTAAAAGATTAACACTATTACCATTTAATTATTACATCATAATTACTATATAATGCAATATACTCTTTTCAAAACAGAGCTCACAATTTGAATTGCTAATATAAAATTTAAATTAGCATTGCAGCCTATTATGGTTATGTGTTTTATTATTATTATTATTACAATTAGAATTAGAATTATTAGAATTATTAAATATCCAATTCAGTTTCAGGATTGTCTGGCTTTGATACAAGAAAAACTTTCAAAGGTTTTTCCTTTCAGAATGGAAATGCAGGTCCCTATTTTTGGAGAGCCCATACCTTAAACTAATGCAAGGCCAGTGTATCAGAAAAGCGATAACCATTTCCAAAATCATCGACAGTTGGTCAGGGGAGAACAAGCTTAAGTTCAGGAAAATAAGTCCTGCCCCTTGTGTCTCTCCATTTATTGAAAGGGGAACTGGAGGAAAGAGGTTCCAATACAGACACTCATGGATCTGTTCAGTCACTCACTCACAGGCATCTTGTGCCATCTAAGACCTCAGAGGTTTCCCCCCTGGCCTCCAGCTGCCACTCCAGAAGGCTGCTGGTTTCCATCAGTCCCATGTCATATCTGTCAGTGCTGTGCAGATGTCTTGGATATCCAGAAGTGCCTCCAATGGCATGAGAAGCCTGTGTTAAGGCAACCAAATTCTGCTACTCTAATAGGATTCAGCTTCAGATTTAGACAAAGCTCCAGATTTGATTATTAAACACAGGCTTCTAGTGACGTTTGAGATGCTCCAGCATTCCTGAGACATCTGCACAACACTGGCAGATGTGGCAGAAGCCTTACAGGAGACCCACAAGGTCTGGAGCAGAAACTGGAGGCCAAATGGAAAAACTTACAGCACCAGAAGTGGCACAATGTGTGTAGTGAAATGAATCTTTTATCAAGTCAACATAGCCAACAGTCTGGCTGACTGTCCAAATGATCAGATCACAGAATCACAGAATAATTAGGGTTGGACGGAACATCTGGAGACCATCCCATCCAACCTCCCTGCCAAGGCAGGGTCACCTAAAGCAAGTTACATTGGGAACACATCCAGGTAGGTTTTGAATATCTCCAGAGAGGGAGGATTCACAACCTCCCTGGGCAGACAGAGGTGTCTGCTCCAAGATAAGATTGTTACCTGCCCCAGCTCTGTTGGCTGTATTGATAAGATCTCCCTTGACTTAATGGGAACATCAGTTCCCAGCTCATGTAAAGGCACTGCCGTGACAGAAATGGTTCTGAAACTAAATTGCAGCTCAGTGTCTGCTGGATGAATCTCTGCTTCAGAGTTTAGGAGTGAGCATCTCTACTGGAAAGTCCCCACTATTTCCACTGGTCTCTCAGGCACTCATTCACAAATAACATGGCAAGGGATCTCATGTTTGGTCAGCTCAGAGGTGGACTTCTCTTTAAGAGCTCTGTTGCAGATTCGTAGAATCCCAGAATGGTTTGGGTTGGAAGGGAGCTGAAAGATCATCCAATTCCAAGCCCCTGCCATGGACAGGGACAACTTCCACTAGATCAGGTTTCTCTTTGAGCGCTTCCAGGGATGGGGCAGACAGAGCTTCTTTGGGTCACCTGTGCCAGGGCCTCACCATCCTCACAGGGAAGAATTTCTTCCTAATACCCAATATAAACCCATGCTCTGTCAGTGTGAAACCATTCCCCCTTGTCCTGTCAGTCCAGGTCCTTGTAAAAAGTCTCTCTCCATCTTTCTTGTCATCTCCCTTCAGGTACTGGGAGGCCACAATTAGGTGACCCCAAAGCCTGCTGTTCTCCAGGCTGAACAATTCCAACTCTTTTTAGCTTTTCCTCATAGGAAAGGTGCTCCATCCCTTTAATAATCTCTCTTACCCTCCTCTGGACTTGCTCCAACAACCCAGCGTGTTTTCTGTGCTGGGGACCCCAGAGCTGGATGCAGGGGTCTCACAAGAGCAGAGAAGAGGGGCAAATCTGCACCTTTAGAGCTGAGCAGAGCCCTCTTCTCTAGTTGATTCTGCATATCCCAATTTATGCTCCTGTAGTTAATGTTGTCACTCGAGTACACGTGAGGCATTTCTTCAGTGTATCTACAACAGGCTGAAGGTGTTTCTCTGAGAGAAGGAGTGAGAAGAGCTGTGTAGACATTCTCTGTAGCCTGGTAAAATGTTATTCTCCCCAGGACATAAGGAAATGTCACATCCTGCTGAACATCAGTGCCTTTCAAAGCTTTCTATCTCTGTCCTTAATAGGCAGGATGTCTGTGTCTGTACTTCTGCAAAGGGTATATTTGGGGCAGATTTGAGGTTAATTTAACTTCCTCAAAAAATCAGTAACCTGGATGAAGCAATTTTTTCAGATTTTTCAGATGTCAGGCCCTGATGGGGTCTGTGGGCAGGTTGTGTCCATGGGAAGTTTGGTCTAGAGGAGCTGAGCTTCAGTAACACACATGGCAAACAACTCCTCCAAGACCTCACTCTGCACATATGTAGCCAATGAAATTTTAATATTGGATAAAGGAATCACTTTGAAATTCCATCTACACGGCCTTTTCCTTCCTTTACAGCATTTCAGGGGTAACACAATAGCCAAGTAATGCAATAATAACAAAAATAACTCTAACAAGTTATGCTTGATTCCACTGCAGCACAGCCTATAAGGGCAATCTTTTCTTTCTTTTAATAATGCTTTTATTGCACAAATTTAACAGAATTATGCCTTAATTATGGTGGATTTTTTTTTTATTTGCCACTGGGAGGAAATATAGCAGATGAAGCTCTTTGAGAGTGCATGGTTCATACAGCTGTATTAAATACTTCCAAGTGCTGTCTTTATGGTTGTTAACAAGTCAGGACCAGACACGCATGCATTTTCTGAGTGCCTTTGAGGATGGCATGGATTATACTTGTATTTTTATTAGAGCTGCTCAACTCATTCACTGAGAAATAATGTCTTGACCGTACTTTCAAAACTGGTATCTGTAACTCAAAAAGAGGCAAACAGATTCCTAAAACCAGACAAATTACATCGCACAGAGCTAGGGCTCTAAAAACTAGGTGTTTCTATCTAGTCTAGACCACAGTGTTTGGAATCAACACATGAAAATTAGCAGTTCCTGAGGGACTTTGTTTCTCCACAGTAGACAAGTCACCAAATGGATTCTCCAAAGATCCCTATTTCTTTCCATCAGTTTTAAAGAGAGTTTGGGGGTGACTGTTTCATGGAAATCTGGTTTTTTGACATGTAAAATTGGATGAGATGAATCCTAAAAAAAAAAAAAAAGTTTAATTCAAGCTGAACAAATATTTAGCAGGCAAAGTAAAGAAAAGCCAGTCAAGTCTCCCAACCTGAGTAGCTTCTGTATCTTCCTTCTCCTCCCAGCCTACAGACTGAGTTGTTCATTCCTCTCCTGCTGCGACCAGTGCATGCATATTATCCCCCCACAGATCACGTTACAAACTGGCAACATGGGGAATCTAGATTCGGAACCACTTTGGCCTTGTGATATTTTGAGTGTCAAGTGTGAAACAGGTGCTTGATTTTCATAAAATTGTGATCACATGTTAACCCACACCAAAGCAAGTAAAGCAAAGTTGTTACCTGAAACCAAAGACACCCGAAGTAACTGATTTTCAAATACAGGTTTTCAAAAGCCATAGCTTATATCGTCAGTTCATGCCACTGGTGTAAATCCAGAATATCTTGAATAGTTCCATTGACAAAACAGGTGTTGGCTCTTGGGCTGCTGGCAAATCCAGTAGTCCAGATTCCGATTACTGATTACTGATAAGTTTCAATAAAGTTTTAAATATTCAACTGTTTTGTCTACATTTCCAATTGATGGCTCAGCAAGCAATTTACATTGAAAATTGATAATTTTGATTTCTTTTCTCTCTTTGGCTAGATTGTCCATCAACAGCAGTTTACACTTCATCATCTTTTGGAAATGTTTGTAACACCTTATTATCATTGTAGCACAAAATGATCCAGAAGAGATCCCAACAGGAATAAAATTCCATTTAGAAATTGTCCAGTGTTTTTTGATTTTCTTCCTAGTCATTGCTAGACTATAATAGGAACAAGAGGTGGATAAGATCAGCTATTTAATATCAGTTGTCAGGTTCCCAGTTTTGCCTGGGAATATTTTCCTTCTTGTTCACTGAAGAGGTTCAGCTGTCAGAGAAAGCGAGGTAGGTGGCAGTTCATAGAATCACAAAGCCATTAAGGTTAGAAAAGACCTCTAAGATCATTGTGTCCAACCACTAAACCAGCAATGCCAGGCCCACCTCTAAATCCCTAGAAAGAAATTTAAAGTGATAAAGTCTAAAAGATCCCAAGTATAAATCATTTATTATATTTGCAATAAATGATATTTTTGCTAAAACTGGTAAATTACCAATAATGATCAATCTTCTTTTTTTTTTTAAGAATTTATGAGGAAATAAGAAATTCCATGGGGACCGAGGAGAACCAGAAGGCCACCTGCCTAGTCAAAAGTACAGAATAAAAACAGTGCTGCATGAAAAAAAGATGCTCAGCAACTCCTCGTACAGACCAGTTAGACCAAAGAAGAATGTTCTTTTGGTGCTGTATTTACTCTGCAAGGCTTTGACTTCAATTCCCATCTCTATCCTATAATTTCTGTGTGAGTTGGTTAAAACTTTTGTGTTCCCTTTATTTTTGATTTTCATATTTACAATGGGAAAAATAATAGCTCTTTTCCCCATGAGGGGTTGTATTGCTCGTTATTGTTTGATAAATGTCTTCTGGGGATGTTTTAAGTAGGATCATTCATCTCTGGAGGCCGAAATGACCTCCCCAAGTCCCTCTTGGCCCAATTTCCTAAGCCTCTGTGATTGCTTTTTAGATGCTGCAGCAATAGGGAGCATGTGATGACCTAGACAGATACTTTTAAATGACTCAACCAACAGAGCATCTGCGGGTACCTCTGGGACTCTCTCTCACAAATGATCTAACAGACACTTTAGAAGTTTGTCAAGATACCCAACCTCATTTTGCTTTTGCTCAATTTCATCTCGTTGCCCCCAGTTATGAATCTGTGAGCCACCCTCAAGGATCCCTGTCCCTCCTCGCTGCACACATCCTTGAAATGCTCACGGAACTGCCAACGTCTTCCCACAACACAGTTGGGGACAGCGGGGACAGGCACCTCTTTGGAGCCCCCGAGCACTCAGGAAGAAAGCACAGTGCCTGCAGAGATGCCCATGTGGATTGTCTATATTAGAGCAGCAAGCACCTGAGGAGAAACCCACCTGGTGAGTGAGCTTGCTTTCATTTAAAAAAAAAAGAAAAAAAAAAAACATCAAATGGTGTTTGCCTTACGATCTTAATTCAAGCACTTAATTAAAGCCAACAGAGGATTCTAAAGTGAGGAGAAAAATTAGAGCAACAACTTTTTAATTATGCTGTAGGCATTTTCTCTCTTCCTTATTCTTCCTCCAAAAATCAAACAACTCCTCCTCTAAACACACACTTAGACAAAGACGATAGAACAATATTATTATGGGATACAGCTTGCTTAGTGCTAGCAAGCAAGTACTGCAAGTTGTCTGGACAAACCCATGACCTAAATAGCACAATCACCCCTTACCAGGGATCCCCAAGTCATGGGAACAGAGCAGAAGAAAGAAGGGAGAGGAGGCAGCTTAAACAGTCGCTCCTTCCAGGAATCTCTACCAAGTGGAAAATCTTCCCAGTCATGCAGTTACTCTTCCAGTGGTACAGCAAGCTGCTGACTGCCTTCCAACAGTGGGAGAAATGAAGACTCCTGGCCTTCATCTCCCTCCTGTCCTCATCTGCCAGAGCAAAACAGCACCAGCCTGTCAACAGCAAAGAGCTGAAACTGCATCACCCACTCTTGTTCTGCAGTATTACCGGCTGCATAACAAAATATTTTGCCTTAACAGACAGCAGGTGATTTTATATCTCCTGGAATGGATGGGGAAATGTTCATGTGGACATGGACAAGCTTTAAAAGGTCCTATTTTATGGAGATATAAAGGCTGCTTCCAGAACCCCATGAAGCCTGTGGGTCCTTTTACCTCTTCCTAGGATAAAGTCATAGTAGTAGAACAAGAAAAATAGTTTGAGTAACTCTGTCTCCAACCAAACTCCTTTGGGTATTTTTACTCCTTCCTGAAGAGATGGAACTTGACCCAGACTAAGCATTGTAAAGCTTTGAGGCTCTTATTTTCATAACAGAAATCTGTGAAGCTCTAAGATAACTGTTTTTTACAGCTCTGTCTGGACTGATAAACTCAACAGGGTTTGGACATGGCCTAAGCCAGGGTCCCTGTATTTCTGTACTGCTTAATTTTTAGGACACTCCCTTGCATGGATGTGACCTCTGCCAACTCCTCTTCTCCCAGACTACGCCTCAGCATGTTTCATGGATGAGCTGGTACAGTCCTAGAAAAATCCAGTTTTATTTGGAGAAAATTTTATCAAACCTGGAATGTTAAAAAATGTAATAATAATGATATTCACAGTCATGGGGGTCAAACAGTTTTTCCTTTTCTGATCTATTTTGCTTAATTTCTTTTAAGAAACAGGAGAGCCCAATGAAGTCCCAGCTGGAATAATTCCTCTGTGCTCTATAAACCTCTTTGACTTTTCACAGAGCATTTCATTGCTCCGTTTTAGCTACTCACCTGTAATCATCCTGTCTCTTATCTATTATTACTGTCTATCTTATTTATTTAAATATCAAGAATGTGATTTTTCTGAGAAAAAAAAATCTGGATTTGGACTGCAGCATTTTGCTCTCACTGGGTTACATTTATATCTGAAAGGAGGGGGACAGAAAAGAAGGAGAAGGAGATGCAGAGGCAACACCAGTAAAACAAGTCTGAATAATGTGATCTCCCTTCCAAATGGTGAGATGAACAAGATACTACAAAGCAAGTACAAATAAATATTTTTTACAAGTCACCTGAAAGATTTTAACTCTGATTTTTTTTTAAAAAATGCCAAAAAGAATCAAGCAACCATGGTAAATATCCCATCTACCCAATAATTCAGTAGGGCAACACATTCTCATCTCCAGATCTGTCACCTGAAAACTTCTGGCTGTGTGACATATTTTTGAATTTACCTTCTTTATGTTTTTTACTGTTGTTTTGGAGGAGGCTCATGATCCAGGATGAATCATTTTCTATCCTTTTGCAATAGGCTGTAAAGAGAGTGACTGCACGGATCTTATCCTGCATTTTCAATACCTCTGGCTGGTTATTAGCTGCTTTCTCATTCTCATTAGCACGGCAAAAAACTGTAGAAAATGTAGCCTCAACAGTTGCCTTTCTTTTTTATGATCTTTGCCATTAAAATGACAAATATGGAGCATCCTTCAAAATAGCACGATAATTTACATTTTTAAATGTGAGAAACTTATTCAGAACAGGGAGACAGTACATAACATGTCCAACCTTGCTCTGAGGAATCATCAAATGCCTCCTGAGAAATTGTAAAAATTTCCTTTTTTTGTAACATTAATCTTAAAAATAATTTCTTGGGATGAAGCCATGTCCAGAGTTGACATATAAGATGGTAAGTTTAGTCTTGTGGATGTGATTCACAAAAAATGTCTGAGAGAGATATAAATATATTCCCTGTCAAATCAGTGGTAAAACTCTCAGTCAGAAAAGGATAACACTGAGTATTTTTGGTAACTTTCATCCAATGCTTTCAAGTGTGCTCTTTGACACATCAGCCTACCCAGCTGCTGTTTATGTGGGCCCAACAATTATCTGCCATTAACCATTAATGAATTTATTCACTCAATAGCTCATGGCCACGAAGCAAATTTTTTTTTTTCTGCTTTACACCCCAGAACTAAAGAAAGGTATAAAACTTCCTGCCTGTGAGACTGATGCCCTTATTTAATCACAGCACATGGGAAGCAATTACAATCATCTTTCCCACATTGTTCTAAATATTACACTTATATCCTGGTGCTTAGGATCAAAGAATATCTCAGTTCCTTGCCCTCATATCCTCATTCAATTTTTGGCTTCATAGATGGGTGTGCCAGAAAGGGCCCCTCATATTCCCAGTCACAGGGATTATTTTTGTCATATCCACTTTTGTCCAGAAGATACTAAAATAAGAATGCTTATTTATTCCATGCATACAAGTTAGGCATCACCCCCACTCTCCCCAATCTGATTTTTCAAATCATCTTCAGTAAATAAATTATGGAGAGCTTTGCAATAAGATTAACTTGGAAACAGCACTTAAAAGAGAATATATCTTTTCCTGCTACCCCTTATCTTGCTGAACAATCATAATGGTTTGGGAAGTGAAAAGATAGGATTACCAATGCTGAAAAGTAAGAAAGTGCCTGTCGCACTAATCTGAAAGTATTTGGATTATTATGTGGATTACTTCTGTAAACTTGTGTACACTGAGCTGGTGACGGTGCTGCGTATTTATACCCAAGGCAAATGAATTAAATCCCAGGCATAAGCAAGAGTGCACACACTGCTGGAGGAATCACAGGGTGAATTGCTTCCGTAGGAATCAGCGAGGTACCGCTGAATGCTGGAAAAAAAGAGACTCTTAGTTGCCTAACGACCTTAAACACAAAAAAACAGATGAAAGGGAAAGTACATCTCCTAGCTGAAGACTTGAGACGTGAGATGGATTTTCCTGTGTCTTGTGCTGATGGTATTTACAAGGAGATACTACAGGACTGAAAAATTCTGGAATCTTACAGCAAAGCTGAGGTCTGCACATTTCGTTTTTCATACTGGAAAATCTGTACAAAGTTATCTTTGAGCAGGGCTTGGACTGTAATATTCAGGGGAAAAAAATAAAAGGTAGATTCAAATTTTCTTGTATATCCCTTAGGAATAAAAGGTGCCTGCATCACAAGCTATGGATAGTGCACATATGCCTGTCCTGAAATTATGACCCTGAACTAGGCTTTGGCCATACAAAAGTAATTTTTCCAATTGTCTTCGTTATTTTATCCATGTATCCTAATTTCTTACTTTTTCTCAACTCTACATTTGATACTCTCATGCTCTATTTTCCTCTCTCCTCACTGTCTTCCTCTTATGGGAAGAGATTTTGGATGACGTCTCCAGCCACTCTTTCTTTTTTCTGCTGCAGGATAAACTTCTCATTCCCACTGGAAAGAATTGGCTCATGGGATGCTGATGTCCCATGGTTGTTCTGTTTTCTCCTTCAGTAACCCTCAGCGACTTCCCTGCTCCACCTGTGTATTTTCAATCCCTCCACAAACACATTCCCAATCATGCTTATTAATATCCTCACGTTCCCTACAGTTTTTCAGAGTTGTCCCCAGGAAAAAGAAAAACAAACAAAAAAAAAAGGAAAGCAAATTGCCAGACAGATTTGACTTTGCCTGTGGGATATTCCAAACTTGCTAATCTCAGAAAAGACACTCAAACACATTTCACCTACTTGTTTTTTGTCTACACTGCACTTCCAAATTTCTTCCTGTACATTCCCTTTCCTTTCAATGGGAAAAAAAAACAGTTTTAAGGGTGTGATTACATTACTCACTTTCTAAGATTGCAAACAATCCCACATCAGAGTTGTCTCCTCCCTGATTCCATTATAGCGGATCCAAACAAATCCAACACAGATATCTGCATTATAGACATCTGAGCTGTAGGCATCTCCACTTAGCTGAACGTCACACTAAACTTGATCAACATGAGCCATTGATCTGTTCAAATGTCCTAAGCAACTAACAGGGCACATTCTCCCTTGCTTTACACCCCTAGGTAAATCCATGACTCCTAGAAAGACAAAATCCATCTTGTTTTCAAAGACTAATATCATGACATAAAATCAAAGGCCAAGTTTTACTGAGACATCATTAGAAGCTTGGCATAGGTTTGTTTGGCATTTTAACCTCACTGCTCGAGCTCCATCCACACTGAACAGGCTCTGAACCACTGCAACTGAAGAGAATTGCTATGACATCATTTACCTGCAGGTTAACATGGTAATGTAAAGATATAGAGAGGAGGCAGTACATCCATTTCCTTCACCTAATTTTAACTGGAGAAACTCAAACATTCACAGTGCAACCTCAGTATGTTGTTGTGCTGCAGAAGAAAACTCTGGGCCAGCTGTGAGAGTGACTTCCACTGAGCAAAACCAGCCCAAATGTATTTGTACTCATCTCTCTCTTCTTTACATTTCATTTTTGACTATTTTTAACTTTCCTGAAAATAGTCTGAAGTTATAGCAATGTCCTTGGAGAAATACCTTGCCTGAAAGAAACATTTGGTTAAAATTACAGTGGAAAACAAACAATGCTAGCTGCTGCCATGTTTCCCCGAAATCCCTCTTCTGCTGTTAAGCAAGAGTCTCAGTTCAGCAAAGAAATGGAAGATCGGGATTTTTTCTGGTTATGTAAGGAGGGTGGTGGGGTGCTGTTTATCATTATTATTTAAATTAGTTTTATATCTTTAGAAGTAGCTAGACTAATAGTTTTTCTCTCTTGCCACTTTGTGGAGCAGGGATGGAGTATGACAGAGCCAATCTGCTTTGCTGAACCAGTCTGTCCTGCCTGGACAGGATTTTATGCGTTGGTTTTTACAGGGGTTATTTTCCCCTAAATTACTGAAATTCTGACTAGCAATTGTTTCTCTTGTCTGTTCCATTGTCTCTATTATTTTCTTTCTTTTTTGGATCCCATCTTCTGGTTTATCACCTTTCCTGAGTTTAAACTTCTCATTATTTCTCTCTACAACTCCCTGAGTTTGTAGCCAGGTGGATGTCACGCTCTTCTCCCAGGCAACAAAGACAGGAGAAGAGGAAATGGCCTCAATCTGCACCAGGGGAGGTTCAGATGGGACATCGGGAAGAATTTTTTCATGGAAAGGGTGTTCAGGAATTGGAATGGGCTGGCCAGGGATGTGGCAGAGTCACCATCCCTGGAGGTGTTCAAGGAATGAGTGGATGTGGCACTCAGTGCTCTGGGCTGGGTCATGAGATGGGGTTCAGTCACAGGTTGGACTCAGTGATCCTGGAGGTCTTTTTCAACCTTGATGATTCTATAATACAAAAATAAACAACCACTCCGTGGTTAGACTTCTGTCCTGAGAGGCTAAAATCTTTCTCTTTCATAAACTGACAGAAGGATGGAGCCCAAATATCCCAACTCATCCAAATATCCTGACTCAGCCACAAAGTGTAAGTAAGTACCAGTGAACCAAATCATTTCAGGTACTGCTTTCTGGCCAGCCACATGAGCTGGTCACTTCCATACCATGAGACCCTCATAGCCTCACATCAAGGTGCCTGCATGTAACCTGCTTGTTAGGAATACTTTCTTCAGGCTCACTCCAGAACATGAACTGTATCCAGGAATTGCTTAAACAGTTGTGATTTTCCATGAACAAAAATGCACCAGGGCCCATAATGAGTTCTGGTGCCCAAATCTGAGCTTCAGGACTTTTTAATGTGCTACAATAGATCCATTCGAAGAAATGAGCCGCTGCTTTTATTTAAAGATTTTCAACCTGATACTTAATTTTTAATTTAATCCAAAGACTTTTTTTTGTTGTTTAGTCAAATTCCTCTTTTGTCTGCAGTCAGTCAGAAAAGAAAGGAGAGAATAAAAGTCAACTTAGCTTAACCACATTAATCAGCATGATTTGAAGAAAGCAAGCATAACCAGGGAACATAGGAGGGCTTCAGCTGCCTTTTAAATTGTTTTATGCCAAGACCATCATATTGCAATCAGTGAGTAACGTAATTCTTACAATGCCTTCTATTTCATCCTTAGTTTTTTCTTCTTTTCCTTGATCTGCCTGAAATAAAACCTGGAACAATTGGCTTCAGCAGGGCAAAGTCTGGTAGGAAGAGTGCACTATAAATACAGTGTAGAAAGATAAAGCTATTGCCTTTATTTGACAAGCTAACTGTTCCCCAAGCACTCATCCAGAGCCTTATAAAAGGAAATGTAGTTACTGAGGTCCAAATTCACCGTTGGCTTAAGTGTGTGCGATTCCACTGAAGTCAACACAATTGTATCCGTTTACTTTCATGGTGAATTGGG
Organism: Falcunculus frontatus; assembly: GCA_013398115.1. Taxonomy (NCBI): domain Eukaryota; kingdom Metazoa; phylum Chordata; class Aves; order Passeriformes; genus Falcunculus; species Falcunculus frontatus. The sequence goes on from VZRV01007593.1 coordinate 619,882, forward strand.
ACCCAGACCTTTACTGAAGCAATAAAAGGTCAGTCAAACATACAGGCAAGAGACCAAAGCTGTGGCTTCGCTCAAAGTTCTTGGCATAGGTGATAGTGTCAGTTAGCAAAATAGCTGACCAGTCAGCGAAAGAATAATCACTGGGGTATATCAGCAAGTCACAGAGGTTTAGGGGCACACTATGTCAGCATTTTCATGATAAATAATTACGTATTTTCACCTTCTGTAAATGCAGAGGAATATGTTTAACTTATTTCATGCTGAAACAGAAGTAAGATGATAAAATAGGGTGAATACCTTAAGATACCATGTGATATTTTCCATTAAAAGACAAAATTAGTCTGATACAAACGAGTCTCTCATACCTTTATGTATAATTCCTTCTGAAGGCATTAGGTTCTGTTAGTAGAAAGCCTCCATTGGCTCATGAGAACAGCACAATTTGTCTCACAGTCACTGTTGAATTTGGGAAGCTCAGACAGTATCCACAGCTTTGTCTCACCAGTCTCATTTAAGGTAACAGGAGTCATAGTACATAGACAGAAAATAAGGATGAGTCCTGCCAGCTGGATATAACTTGATCTCATGGTCCCAGGATCTCGTTTACTCATATTATTACACTGTTTAGGAGCACAACAGGACATCAACCAGGATTCACATTGTCTAAGTTGAGTGTGTAGTTAGGAAACTAGTTTAAACAGCTTGTTTAAACTAAGGTTCTCTCTTTAGTCAATGGAGACTGTATAATTAGTAAAAGCAATTACCATCCTGATAGCAATTCTCCACAGCAAAGAGATTTGTGTGTTGCCTGTAGCACAAATGGAAGATGACGTGTGTGCAGGAGGACTTTGGAGGCCAATGCAGGGGGTGACCCACAGAGTCAAGAGAAAGCCACCAATGATCAATAACAGTGATGTAAATACATTACAGAGCAATCTTACAGCAGCGAACCCACATCAGTGTTATTCGCTATCTCACCCACATTTCTGGATCTCAGCCTAAGATACCAGAAGTGGCAACATGAAGAAAATGACACTCGTGCAACACAGGAAAGTAACAAGGACACAAACAAAACTGCAATGACAAGGAAACTTTCAGAATATACCAAACTTACATTTACTGAGAAATTGAAAATTTTTTGTCAAGACTGAACAAAGTAGATTGAATTTATTCAAAAGTTAGATGTTTGGGCATACCAGTTCACAGTAGGTAGTAAGTTTAAAACAGGTAGTAAACCTATTAATCCCAGTTACCACCACCATTGAGGATTAAGAATGACAGATCTTATATAATGTTGAGAATCTCTCAATCCATGTCCTCAGACTCTCATACCTCAGAGAAGGCTGGCAACACGATCTGAGATCTCACCTCTACAACAGAGAAGAAAGTTAATCACAAATCAGAGAACTATCAAAAGGCTGGAGCACTTCCACGGGGACAGGCTGGGAGAGCTGTTCAGCCTGGAGAAGCAAAGACTTTGGGATGACCTCGTAGCAGCCTTCCAGTACTTGAATGGGGCTTATAAAAGAGGGAGAGAGACTTTTCCCATGGACAGATAGTGACAGGACAAGAGGCAATGGGTTTAAAACTATTATCTCTCCTAAAAGATGAGAGATTTAGATTAGATGTTAGGAAGAAGTACTTTACTCAAAGGGGGATGAGGCACTGGAACAGGTTGTCTATACCCCATCCCTGGAAGTGTCCAAGGCCAGGTTGGATGGGGCTGGGAGAAACCTGGGATAGTGGAACGTGTCCCTGCCCATGGCAGGGGGTTGGAACAAGATGATCTTTAAGGTCTCCTCCAAAACAAACCATTCTGTGAGTCTATGTTTCTTTAATCTACTCTTAAAACCTTTTACTGATGGAGATTCCAGCACCTGCCCTGGCAGAGGTAGTCTACACTGAGAAAGTTTACCTAACGACTACCTAAATCTTCCTTGCTACAATTTAAGTCCATTGCTTCCCTTTCTGTCCTCAGTGGATACAGAGAGCATTTCCTTCATTTCTGCAATAAACTTTTCCTTGGCTGTAGCCTGTTTTCTCTCTCACTCCTATTTTCTCTGCTAATAAAATTAAAAATAATCCTAAAATATGAGTATAAAATATTTAATATATACACTGATTCCACAGGCATTATAATAAGCAGATTATTTGAAAGTGTTAAAATTGCTTATGTGAGATTTTGAAGCCATATGCCTGCTTTAAATTCATATTTTTAATTTTCATTTGGGATTGTTTGAGTTATGAGGCTTGCTTTAAAAATATTCAGGTCAACCTGTCTTTTCCTCCAACTCTCAAAGGGTTAAGCCCCTGGCTGATAATTCCCTTTGCAAGTCAGATCCTTCATTACAAGTAGAATCCTTAGAAGAGGACATATTTCATTTTTTAACTGGGGCATATCTAATGATCCGGGGGAAAGCCCTGTCTCGTAACATTTGATGTAGCCTCAGACAAGAAGAGCAAGGTGGCATCAGCCTCTTCCTATTTAGTCATGAGCCAAGGAGCCGCACCAGTGTACAAGTGACACGCAGAACACATGCATCAAAGTAGCAGCTCAATCTGTACGGCAAATAACCCTCTTTCGTGGCTCAGCATGGTTGCTGGCCCTGAGCTGTACTTCCAGTAATTGACATAGTTGCCCAATGCTAGAAAACAAACTCGGAAACTATTCTCATTAGACGTCCCCCTGGTTTGCTGCTCCGTTATTGTAAAACCCAAACACTGAGCTTCCTACCAGCGTGGCTCTGTTTTTAATTAGTTCTGATGGCACTGGGCGACGCGCCAAGGAAAAAAATGAACTTCCTGTGATTGAGGCTTGTTGCTCAGTATGTTGCTTCCTCCACACAGAGATTGTTTTCACAACATTTTCTGAAAAGGAGCTACTGACAGAAATAATGTAAGTTTTTACTGCTTTTGATTTTTTTTTATTCTGCCTTCCATGCTTATAAAAGGCAGCTCAAAGTCAAGGTTCCCTAAAGTTACTATGTCATTATTTTGCCTTTGTGTGACTCGGCTGATTAAAGACATCCTAGCAGATTAATTTTTTAATAGAATAAGCACAGGATCCTGTTAAAAAAATTTAAGACCAAGGACTTTTTAGTAGCTTAAATAAATTAATTTGGATACGTTCAGGCATGGGGTGGGGATGGACTTGAGGCTTATATTCAACAGCATAAGTTGTCACAGTGTGAGTAGGGGTGAGGGAAATGGCAGATAAATGTGATTCAAAAGCAGAATTAGTGTCTCCATGTGGGAATGTGATGAGTCTTAGCAGTCTCCTTCATTTCTTCTTATGAGGCTTCTCAAGTTAATTTCATGTGAAAGGCTCAAACACGATCACTTTGTTCCAGTGAACTGTAGGTGGGATTCACAGCCAGATACCCATATTTAAGGGTCTCAGAAGGGCATGTCTATGTTTGTGCTGTCCCTGATTTGAGTCAGTGAAGATGAAGATCCAGTTAATACCATCACTGGAGTCCAGAGAGCAGTTAACCTGCTCTGCCAAATGCAGGTAGATATTTTTTGTGTGAGCTGAATTGCTTTCCAGGCTCCATTGGCTTGTCTGGACAGGATCTCCATTAATCATGATGGGTTAGACAGCTAGAGCAGATGAACACATCCAAATTTCAGATTCCTGACTGCAGACCTATATAAGAGTAGGCGTCTGCCTCCAGGTGAGTGTAACTGCTCTCTAGACTCCCATTGACAACACTGATAAGTGCTTGATTAACCACCCACACACAGGTATCCAGTGCTGTCTGAGATGCCTCTGAGCCTCATCCTGCATCCAGCTGTCTCTCTAGAAGAGCGTGGCTCTCCCCTAAGTCCAGGGTTATATCGATCAATCCCACATGAGTGTCTCACAGGCCCTTGAATGTCCCAGGTGGGCACCAGAAAACTATGTCAAGTCAGATTTGAGCTCTCAATTTTCAGTGACAGCAATGAGAGCCTGGGCACCAAGTACACATACAAATTCCCATGCTACAATTATCAAAATTAGACAGCTGCATCAGGGAAGGAATCTCACCTGCTATGCGACTTTCCCTGGATTGATGCTAGTTTATTTGATACTCTGGTAATTCTTTCATGACTAATTCTGTGCCTTAAAAATTTCATATTAAAGGACGGTTTAGGAGAAAAGAGATAAACTCATCCTGAAAGCTTCTTGAACCTGGTTTGTACAGCTGGATGTCAGCTATGACAGCCTGTTTGCCACTGCTCAACTGCTTTGTGGCAGCCTCATTTCCACAGGTATATAAAGAGAGAAAAGAAGTGATCCAGCCAATTTAATGATAATGTCAGTCAAGTCAGAATAAAAACAGAAACAGTGTTTTCCTTTGTTTTTGTACTTCCGGAATTACTTGTTTTACTTTTTAAAAAAGGAGTATGAGATGCATCAAAGCACGTTAATGTGTAAGGATCACTCTGATGGCATTTGAGAGCACAACATGCCAGATTTCAGAAATGACCACTACTACAGCAGGTATAAAATGGCATCTGCAGACCATGCAAGTAATTGGAGCACTAAACGGGATAACTGATCTTAACACTATTTTTTAGTTCTGCTTATATTTATTTAATTAATTTTTAGGTAGGAGACAGTATCTCTGAAATACATCTGTAAATATAGAATATTATCACCACTTCAAGTAAGTTTTCTTCCCTGTTAAAAAAAATATAAAAGGATATTGAGACAGGTAGAAAATGGTAGAAAATTCTACCACAAACTATTAAATAGAAAGACTCCAGAGATTCCTGAGCCATGGATCACCAGAAGCAGGAAGAACTACTAAGGAATTAGTGCCATGTACTTGGTACCTTATACAAGTCCTTCTGCACCCTTTATTGAGCTCGGTTAAACACAGGGCACGTGACCAGCAGACCCACTCTGCATTCAGCTCATATTGGGCTGAAATTTTCTTCATGTTCCTTGGGAATATTTCCACACCTGATATTGAGTAATGGCAGCTATGGCTAAGACAACTGATGCTTCCCTTCTGCCTTTGGTTGTCCTGAAAAGATTGCCAGTCAGGATGGAATTGAAAACTGAAGTCCTTCATCTCAGAGCACTGATTTTGGATTCTGGAGAAGTTTAAGAAGATGGAGAGTCTTGAAAGAAATTTCTATGAGGAGGTCTTTATGTGCTTCAGTATTCCAGGGCCTACAAACACCAATACAATGGGTCTATCAGACATATTCCAAAATATGGTTCCACCTACTAACCTTATATAAAAGCATGAGCTTGGTTTCCAGCCATTCTTACAGAAAAAAATTTGAGGATACAGAATCACAGAATTGTTGAGATTGGAACATCTGGAGATCATCTTGTCCCATACCTTTTTTTTAAGCAGCTATCTAGAGCAGGCTGCATATTATCAAAACCACACAAAAACTAGATGGCTCTGGTTGAGACCAGTAATGGGACACATTGGCATTCCACATCCAAGGCAAGACTTTGAGTGCTGAAGTCATGAGTCACAGGATGAAGTTGCTTCTGGACTCAACAGCAGCATGTTGGCTTGTCTTGGCACAGGCACCAAGATGTAACTAAAACCAGATGCAAGGCCAGCTGCTCTATTCAGAGTTTTGTTCATTTGGGGGTGAAAGTAAGGAGTCTCTCTGGGGCTGGAAAATATAACCTAAGTCTTACCTGGAAAAACAAATCCAAGCTAGGTAGGATATCGATACCTTATTTATCTCAAAAGCTGCTGGCCTTGTGTCTGGGCAACTGAACTGAGCCCAGAAGGTGCACAAAATCACAGAACAGCAGAGTTTGGAAGGGATGGCTCAACATCATCCAACCCAGCCCCCCCGCACAGAGCATGGTCATTTCGACCAGGTTGCTCAGTGCCATGCCCAGTCAGCTTCTGAGAAGGGTCTGCTTCTGTCATTTTTGCTCTCACCCAGGAGCCTTCTCTTCTCCAACCTGGATAATCCCAGTTCTATTCCTCTGTGTGAGAAGTTAAACAGAAGTTTATGAGTTTACATCTTATTATGTCCCATAGATACATCTTGAGTTTGGTCTAAACCTGGGATTCAGGCAGTGATGGATGGGACACATCAAGGTCCTGCTGTGCAGAACTCACCCATGAGCCTGATTTTCACTCCCAGTATCACCCCAGCCATTATTTACCATTCCTTTATATTGTGAAATGGTTCCTCAGTTCTACCTCAACTCTCGCTCCAGTCAGGAATCGGGCATAACGGTATTTCGAGAGCAGAAGGCTCAAGGGGACCTCAGAACACCTTTTAATAACTAAAGGAGCTCCAAGAGAACTGGAGAGGATCTTTGGACAAGGGCTTGGACTGACAGGATGAGGGGGAATGGCTTTAAAATGAAAGAAGGGAGATCTAGATTAGACATTAGGAAAAAATTCTTCACTGTGAACATGGTGAGAAACCGAAACAGATTTCTCAGAGAAACTTTGGATTCCCCATCCTTGGAAGTGCTCAAGGCCAGGTTGGACAGGGCTTGGAGCAACCTGGCCTGGTAGAAGGTGTCCCTGAACATGACAGGAGGGTTAGTACTTAATGTCCCGTTCAACTAAAACAGTTCTATGATTTTTTTTCTGCAGTATTTTTTAAAGAAAACACTTCTCAGCAAAAGCAATCCAACCATAAAACCTTTATAATTTTTGATTATAATCTCATGCCTTTTTTCTGTTATTTTTCATTTCCCTACCCAGGTCTTGGCTCCTTTTCCTACAAGAATTTCACAGAAAGGCCCTTTCAAGTCATATTTTTCTGTCTTAGTTTTCCAAGGATTTTGCTAGAAGGTGGTATTTTATCATCCTGATGGTATTTTAGGTGCCTAACCCCAAAAAGCATGTAATTCTATTAGCCTCCTTTATAAATCTGAATTTTCAAATGGTTTTGTAGGAGCTATACAGGCTGGCTTAATTTACAGTGTTCCCCCCGACTGAACAAGGTATCAGAATCTAGTCCTTAAAACCTGTGTATTTAGATTTAACTTACACAGAGCAAGTCACAATCTTCAGTGCCGAAATTCCGAAGCAGGCACTGGAGTTACACGAGGGATTAATTTGATTCTGTATTTAGATTAACAGTACTTGTATAAATACTGACTTAGAGCTGATGTCAATCTTTTATGCTAATTGCTAGTTAGACCCATACAAAGACAAGCTTTGCTTGGACCACTTTTGTAAGATTGTTATCTATCTATTGTGGAGAGATTTACATTTGCTTTCCATTAACATTAATAGGAGCTGTCCACATAAATCACTCATCGCCCGTAAGAAAAGATAAAGTCCTACTAAGTTCAGAGAACACAGGCTTTCGCAATTGAAAAATCTATTAATAATAAAACCCCTACCATGTAAATATCTGACATCTGAACTGTATAGTAAATAAAGTGGTCCATGAAGTGATTGCTTCAAGGGGAAGCAATGCTTGGCTAGTTCTAAACCATTTTTAAAAACTCATATAAATCCTCTGGTATTGGTAAAAACATAAATAAAGCAAATAGCTGCAGAGAAAGGAGGAGGAGCAGGAGCACAGTAATTTCAATTGTTATTTTTATTGGCCTTTATTTTGTTCTACGAGGTAGTGACAGATCCAATAAAACACCTTGTTTTACACACAGAGAAGACAAAGATTACTAGAAATGATACAAAATCCTCTTAGCTAATCCAGATGTAACTAGGCACGAGCTCATTTAGGCTGAGAAGTTAAAGGTGACCAGATGAAATGCTTGCTGCTTTGCTCCTTGTTGCTGCTCCTTACAAAATTGATGCAATTTATCTCACTAGGCCAGGAAAACACAGAGATCACTGGCCAGAACTTCCTGGTACTTGGCACTGGGCCAGCCTTGATTATGATCTGTGCAACTCTACAATACAATGACACACAAAAAAATAAAAGCAGAATTGTTTTCTCCTTTCTGGTGATGTAAACCTGGATTGATTTTAGTGGGGTTACAATAAAGTATCAGGGAAAAATCAAAAGAACCAAGTTTTGTCCATCATGTTGCCATCATTTAATCTTCTCTTTACGACTGAGTGCTGTTTCTTTCGAGGGATTCTATAAATGGGTTGCCAAAAGCTTTTATCTATGTTTTAAAACATACTCACACATCTATTGTTTTGTCATTCCTTCTTAAAAGGGCAATATTGAGCCCTTTAATTAGAAGTCGTTGGTACAGCACTGTGTCATTAAAAGTCACCTATTAGAAAGCAAACTGGATGCAATGTTGCATTTTGCAATTAATGCCTAATCACTTGACACTAATGAAATGAGCAAAGTGAACATTGTGGGCATACCTGGTACGTGAGAGAGGGGAATAGTTGCTGTTCAGAAAACACCATTTTGTCTGAGTTAAAATATCTCATGGGAATATAGCCGTTTAAAAACATATTTTTTGAGTTTCACAGGTGAATATCTAACAAAATTATTCTGGTTATTTACAATTAATTTCTTACAGAGAACACATAGTTTTGGCTTTCTAATGCCACAATGTTCTGTGCCATTGATCATATTTTATTTATCTTCAAGACATCCCAAATACACTCCTGCCATGACCTCAAGATCCTGTGGTAGAGCCCGAACACCTTCTTAGGAAAGATAAAACAACCTTAAAGAAATAAAATCTTTAGAAGCCACTGCTTCCCCTGGAAAGTTATCCTGATGGATCCGGTGAGCTCTTGGCTTGAAAACTGAGGTTTCAATTTATCCAACCACAAGATCTCTGGATCTAATGCTTCTCTCTCTTTGTTACAATAAAGAGCCTTCCAGTGTGGCATGAAACCTCCCTGGAGAGGCAATTCAGGTTGTGCTGATACAGTTCATGAACTGATTTACTCCATTTGGGGTCTGGCCAAGGTTTTACCACTGGTCTTGGTTATTAGGTGGAGAGGAACAATTCTTCTCTCTTAAGGAACAGTGTGGCAGCCAAAGGTTAGATTGATTTTGGCTGCCACACAGCAACATCTTTCCACTTTATCAAATGCCTGATAAGCTTGGATTCACGCTTGGTACTCAGTCCAAACAACCATCGGATTTGTGTAGGAAGTTGGTTGGAAAGAAACAACCATAACTGTGATAACTTAGAAAAACTTTGACACCCGCAGGAATGGAAGGTGGGAGCAAAGAGTTGCAAGAAAATGAGAGGGGAAAAAAAGGAGAATAAAAATAAAAAATAGTAAATTCTTACGTATCGTGACTTGCAACATCTTATTCTGAATAAGCTGCTGAATTGTACTCATTATATTTTTAGGGGGTTCTGAGATCCTCACAGAAGAAGCATTGCTTGGTTTTTGTCTGTTCAGGACCCATTATAAGGAAATAAAAATGGGCAGGCAGGCAAATAGACAGGTGGATACTGAGAATATCTTTGTGGTCTCACTTTTGGCACGGTACCACAACGGGATTTATAGCACAGTGGCAGAGTAGAGAGCCCTAGATGTTATTTACACAGCTAAAATATAAATGTAAAGAAATCATGGTGTAAATGCAAAAAACATGGAACTATTTCTCACCTAAGAAGAAGTATATGAATGCATTTTTGGTGATAACAATTTAATTAGGAAGCTTTATTCGCTACAGACACAGGTTATTCTTACGGTGCACAAAAGGATTCAGCAGACCAAAAACAATAAAAATAATGATTAGAACAAACCTTCCAAAACAGAAGAGGCTGACAATGAAAAAGAAAGCTTTTTCCTGTGAGTGCTAAGAATAACAGTAGACAGCACCTTTAGTAAAAGTGTAGCATTGATATTTTTCATCTAACACTTTCAACCAACAGTGTTGAGACCTTCCATAAAAAATAAACAAAATCCCCTAAAAAAAAAATACAGTGATTGCACATCTGTGTAGACAGACAGGTGTGTTGAAAGAAGAGATGCTGCAATAGAAGAAGAAAATCAAAAAAGAGTGGAAATGGCCGATTCTTTCTTTGTGACATATTTTCTCTCTCATCCTTGCATATTTGCATTAAAGTGATTGTGAATAATGTACATTTGACCAGTGCTGTCTGCGGAACTAATGCCTATTAAAGTGATGGGAAGTAGCATATGTTGTGCCTTGGGCAGAGAAAGTCCAATCACCCCCACTGTGTGCAAGTCTCCAACTAAAATGCAGGACAGCCTGGGTTTTATCCTAAATGAACCCAGCAGGGAGAAACAGGACATAGTCTCTCATTCCACATTTAAGCTTCTAAACTAAGGCTTAAAGAGTTAGATTTGGAAAAAGGAACTGTAACATTCATCATTTAATTTACTCATGGAGCTAATGTTATTTTATCTTTTCCTGGTGCTAGGAATACAAAGGAAAGCGATGAGGCAGGGGAAGTGGACATGTGTGCAGGTTGTTTCAAGAACTGAGATACATTTGCTTTATTTGTGGCAAGAGAAAGAAAAAAGGAAGGGGGAAAAAAGGACAAAAAAGAAAGAAAAGAGAGGGAAAAAAACCCCTCTCCACTCCTGTTATGCTTTCACATTTTCTGTCAGTGCATGATTTTGTCAGTAATTGCAAAATGGTCTGGGTTTGTTTGGTTTCACTTTTATGTTCCTGCACTGTACTAGAAATGTTCTGCTATTTGAACAGTTTGTAAAGCTTTTTTGAGTCGTATTACATAATCTTCCCAACGACCTCCAGCATCAAGTTCAGATCTAAAGCAGTCTTTCTTCTACCTGTGTGAACTTGATAGCTGGGGAAAAAAAAAAAAGGCAATTATAGAGCTGTACGAGAATAACAAATTCAGCTGAACTAAGGAAATAAAAATTGCCGAATTGTCATGTTTAGATCTGTAGCAACAAATTTTGCTTCATTACCTTCAGCATTACAAAAAGAAGAGGGGGCAGGGGATAGAAGGGAAAGGAGGCAAACCTTTCTTTTTGTTGTTACATATAGTATTCATAGGAAGACTTAATTTCCCTTTCCCATGAAATAAATCTGTCTTAAACAGAAGTGTATCTCTTAGTGATGTGGAAAAACATTTGCTGCCAATGTAAATCAGGAGTAGTGGCAGTGAAATGAATGGATTGGCATGGGATCCCAACTACAGCAGTGCAAGGTCTGTCTGTCCCACCCAATCCAGATTAGTGCACACAAGAGAGATGAAAACTTCTGGTTTTCAGCATAAAGGTAAACTGAATAACTATTCAATTTATTTTGTAATCTTGACAGCAGATTATTAACATGTCTTAAACATTAATTATCACTGGGTGAGAGTTTTGGAGCTGATACTTTCTACTGTCTCTTCATAAGGTCTAAACCAAAAGTTCTGACACCAGCTGGAGTCAAACCCTGTCTTAGAGCTAGCACTGAAATTCAGATGCAGATTCGTAGTCTGAAATTCAATTATATCCCAGCTTCAAAATCCAAAGTGAGCTGCTTTTTTGCACTTCTGCTCAGTTAGTGACTGTAGACAGAAAATACCCATTTTTTTCCTGTTTATTGCCAATGCTATTTAACGTTAAAAGGTAATGGGTAAATAGAAGAAGAAAAAAGAGAGAGAATGTATTGCTGAGATAATTATGAGAAGAGGCTATTCCCATTAACAGAGCTTAAATTATATGATTAGACTTCTATTATTTTCCTCACTGTTGCCTAGGAAATGTACATTGGCTATGGAAGAATTATTTTAGATTTTATTTCCTCCTTTTCCTTATCTTCCCTGAATAATTCCTTAATACCAGCAATAACAAAAGCCCTATCGAATACTCAGAAACTCAGCTGTATTCCACCACAGTGAGCATCCTGCACCCACACTCTGGGGCTCAACACTGCTTTGAGCCACTCTAAGCACATTGGCCCACAAAAACTGGCCGTGTCACCCAAGGCTCCTCTGCCCCTTCCCTTGCTGTTATAATTTGGGACTGTGGAATTACACCCTGAGCTGGATCCCCAAGCTATGGAACCTCACTCTGAGCTGGATCCCCAAACTGATCTTGCTAAAGAGGATAAAGAGAGGGAGACAATGAAAGTTCAGGCAAATAATTCAGATGATTGCTCAGTGAAAAACAACAACAACCACAACAAAAGAACACAAACCAAACCAACCAAACAGCATGAAAGAGAGGAGGGAGATGTGTGGCTTCAGGTAGAGTGTCTTCATATTGCAATACAGAGGACAGATTAATCAGTTAAGAGCAACTGTGAGATCACAGCTCTGACAAAAAACATCTTATTCAACCATCTGCCAGATTGAACAGGTCAATAAAAGTGGTGTTTTACCCTTGACAGGAGCTGAAGCACGTGCAGACCTGACCTTGGCCCTGCCTGCCTCTGTCTAGTCCTGGTTACATTCGCTGGACCTGATCCTGACCCCGACTCCAACTCATGTGCTCGTGTCCCCATCCCCATAGAGCTGCCTGATGCCCTGGGCTGCAGGCTGACTCCATCCTTCTCCAGAGGCAGGATTCAGTTGAAGATTATGAGACTCAACTTTGAGGTCTACGTGCAGTGTCTAAGCAGGCAAGAGATGTTTCTGCTCCTATCATCAGTGGAGATACAAACAGTACAATCAGTAAAGTCATTTTCCCAACAGATACATTTTAGACAGAGTATGATTTAAACTCTCCCAGACTCCAAAATGAGATGGGCAGATTCAAACTCTGTTTGGAAGACTTCTTGGTCTGTGCTAATTCAGCCAAAACCATTTCCACCCCTGGGTTCTGGCAGTGTTTTATTTCCTAGAATAGATGTTGCTTAGATGTCTACCTTAAAAGAAGATTAATTGTTCTCCAAGCTCCGCTGACTGCGTTAACTAAAAATTGGGTTCAAGCACTCAGCCATAGGTGTCTAGTGCCACTTGTGATAATGTAGGATATTTAATCAAAAGAGGCCAGGTCTCTTACGTGTCCTGTGTCACATTGTAGGGTCACGGACTGGTTGGGGTTGGGAGGGACCTTAAACACCATCTAGTTCCAATCCCCCTGCCATGGACAGGGACACCTTCCACTAGAGCAGGTTGCTCAGTATCTAATAACCTGACCAGGATGTAGACAACAAATCAGTAGCAACATGGACTCAGACGACTCAGTAAAGCTTGTTTTGGAATTTAGTTATCTAGACTAAATTTATATATATTATTCAGAAAGGGAATCCCACACTAGAGTTCCTGAGTTCACCACTCCCTCCATCACCTAAAGAAGATGGCAATGAAGGGGCACCAGCTCCTGATGGAGTTGGTGAGAGTAAACTGGCAGTGGAGTCTTTGCTGCAGTGAGAAATTCAACACAGTAAAAATTTTTCTCCTTTTACTACATTGTGAGTGGGGCTTGATCCTTCAGAGCTACAAACAATCTAAATCAACCCATCATTATTTTAAGTTGAAATGTTGTCATAGTCAGGTTAGAGACCCACAAGCGGCCATTTGAATATGTCCATCTCTTTCTCTCGCTTATTCCCACAAAAAACAATATCTAAATATGTTCCTATTCATCTTGTACATCTGAAACTAGTAGAGAACAAGGAGCAAAGTCCAGAACCAAAGGTGGATGAAATCTAAATAATTCTAGGCATCAACTTGGGACTCCACCTAGAGGGCAGCCATCCTTCCCCTGTAGCAGTGGCTGCTCATGTCGGATACAGACTGTGACTACTTCAAACCTATGATATAATGTTAAGGTATTTTAAACACAGACTTGATTCAGGTATTCAAAACTTACTGTTGAAGACTATTCTCACTGCAAAAGCCCAGAGGGAGAAGATTTCAAGGGTCCTGAGTGGTGGGAACAAAAGGTCAGTCGTCCCTCACAAAGTTACATCAGTTCCTAGGGGCCTGTGCCATGACTATCTTCGAGTTTAGCCTTGTTGCTTTAAGCAGCCACATTCCCTAGTTTATTTTGACTGTCTCTTCCCAGTCTTTACTTTTGTATACTTACCCATTCTTAGTTCACTTCTCATAATTATGGCTCCACTTTGGGTGGTATGTTTTAACTGCTCCCCGACACCGGAGTTCAAGCATGAAATAGTCTCTGGGCACCCTCTTCAGTGCATGCCCTCCTTAAATATTTTTTCCAAATTCTGGTATGTGTTCACTGCTGCTTGCATTATGTTTCCATCACGGTTGTGTCTTTTCCTCATTCTGCAGACTTTGTAGTTCACATTTAAGAAACTGGGACAGGAAGAAGAAAAAAAAAAAAACAGAGGATGGGTGTGAATTACAACCTGAAACAAAGGGATGGTTAAGATAATAAAAAATCCTTACAATTACCTAGTCTGACTTTACACATACATCTGAAATTTATGTAACATGATCGTTTATGATAACCTTCCCCAGACCTATTAAGCAATGCAATGATGAATTGAAATCATTGAAAATGATTAAACCAAGATGAATGGTTGTGAACCAAAGCTGGCTCAAAATTTCAATTCATAGGCCACCCTAAGGTAATTAGGCTTTTTAAAAAACCAAATTGACAGATTTTAGTTGCTTCAAGCTCATGCACTATTGCAAAAACTGTTTACAAAGACACCCCAAAATTGGCGACAACCTCGGAGCTATGTTCAGTACATGAACTCTTGTCCTTTTTGAAGTCAAAGAGACTTTCAGCATTAACTTAAATTGTGCCATGATTTCTTTCCTGGTGCTTTACGTACAAGCATTGATACGGTTTTGAAGAAAGGCAACTACTCTGTGACAAACTGAGCTCATAGCTTGGTAGTTCTTTCACCCCATGGGAATATTGTACCTCACTGCTAAAAAGCTTTATACTAAAATGTAGGAGATGGTATAAATAGACTCAGTGATGCCACTAGGTCAGTAAAAAGTAGCTAACTCCTTCAAAGATAGCTGGACACTACCATATCTCTGTGCATCTCGCTTGGTCTTATTCACTGCTAATTTCAAAATGCATCTATTTGTCCTGGGAGTGGATGCGCTTGGCAAAGAAATTACAAGCAGCTACCACCGAGCACAGATGTTCATTGTCATCATTGATAGCAACAAATATCATCAGTCCAAAGCAAGATCACTCCTCTGAGGGGAAAGTATATATAGCTATCATTCAAAAACCTCAGCCTCAGATCCTTGATAGTTCAGTAACTCACAGTTTTGCCAGTGGGGCTGATAGAAGTTTCTTTGTTGTGATGGATGCATTTGCCATTACTCACCATACCGGTTCTCCCCTCCCCTCCAGCTGTTTTACTGTGGTACAATATCCAAAACCCATGAATCTTGCAGTATCCTAGCAGCCTGCTCTGTAACATTCCAGCCTGACAAAATTAGAGCTAATAATTCAAACAAGCTAAAACATCAAATGGGAAAGAGTCAAAGGAGACTTTTCATTAAAAGCATTGACTATTGGGGAACCGAGAGATAAATGGTGATCCAGCAACCATCCTTGTCAAACCAGAAAGTGTCAATGTATTGATTGCCTCATTATCACAGAATTAATTACAGCTGTATCTTGCTAGATATTTAAGCTACAGCTTGATATTAGGACTTGCTTTTCTTGGTAAAATGATGAGGTTTTGCTCAAGACTCTCTGAAGTTTGGGGGCATTTTAGGTTTGAATTTTTTTCTTTGTATTTTTTTTCTTTTCAACATGAATTGTATGTTTTGCAAAAGGATGGTGACCTGGAAAATTAATCTCTGCTTATCCATGCAAACAGACACAACATCTCTGCAAATTTCCAGTCTGCCAGCTCCTTCTGAGATATTTCTGTGAACCTATAGCTAGAAGAAAAAGGGCTTTGCATCTATTTCAGTGGGACCAGTACGACTCTATATTCCACAATGTGATGGAGTCCAATGACTGTGTCTGTGATGTGCCTGTTGGTAAGCAAGGGACTGCATTGGGAAAGCCAATTTAGTCCGTGTGATCAAGCAGGTGGTCACAACTCTGTGAAAAAAATGAGTTTCAATGATCTTAAAATCAAGCACCAACTTCCTGTTTATATGTATATCCAGTAATTACAAGATCAGCTGCCTTTCCAGTTCGGGGATCTACCTGAGATCTCTGAACGGTTCTCACCTAAAGCCAACAGCAGTAGGAAAACTATTCAAGGTCTAGAACAGGCTGCCCAGAGCAGTGGTGGAGTCACCATCCCTGGAAGGACTTAAAAAACGTGTAGATGTGGCACTTGGGGACGTGTGGTGGATTTGGCTGCACTGGGGAAAGCTTGGATTCAATGACCTTAGAAGTCTTTTCCAGCCTAAACAGTTCTATGTTTCTACGAGCTTATAGTGCACTGCATTAAATGTAACATTTCAGAACAGAAGCCTCACGTAAAATAAGGGCTCGTGAGCTGTTACTTCCGCGGTTTTAGCATTTTTTTATTAATTTGGTTAACATTGTTATATTTGATTAAAAATTATCTGATGTATCATCTCATCATTCATTTATTTCCAAGTGCCCACTTATACAGATAAGGAAATACTGGCATGGGAAGATTAGGCATCTTTTCTAAGGCCTTTCAGGAAAATAACCATAGGAGCAAACCAGCTACAGTGTCTAGATAGGCAGGGCAGCTTGGTTTTCAGCAAGCTCTTCTTCTGTGATATTATCAAAACATCACTTAGGTATCTTATTTATGTTCTTATTTTAAAATTATTTATATTCTACTTTGATCTTTGAAGGTGTCATCATGAATCTGGAGTAAATAGGATGAAATCTAATATTGGATCATATCTGCAACTACATCAGAGCAATCATTAAAAAATCCAATGCTGTTAGACTTTGCAGGATAATTTATCTTTGTTTTAATGATGTAAAAAAACATGTGGAAAAAAACCCAAAAATACATTATTTTCCAGTGTGGGAAGGTGCAGGACTTTCACAGGTACTTATAATTTTGACTGTTTTTACACAAGAGATGCAATTAACATGTGATTAGTTCCTTTTTTATTATTTGGTGGCTTTTTAAGGTAAAACTGTTTTCAGTGTTTGATTTCAGGTCCAGAGTGAAAGACAAAAACATCAAGGGAACACATATCTTTACTTGCCAGGTTCAGCTGTGGAGATCATGTTGCTGAGGCAGAACCAAAGAGGGTCACAACTGGCAAACTCTCTCAAATCACTCCTTAACTACACATTCCCTCATCTGGGCTTCATTCACAACTTCTTCCACCTCAAGCATATTTACAGCTTTTGGAGGCTGAATCCTGTTAAATTGCACCATTGGTAGCTCCTCCACATGCAGAAACCATACTTGATCTTAGCTCTGTGCTGCAAGAGTGCAGAAACCACAAAGTCTAAATTGAAATACATCCCTTTCCTCCCAGTTTAAATGCCGGACAATCCTGTTCACTGGCAGAGGAAGAGAGGGATTATTATCCTTTGAAGGAAGCAGCCTAAGAAACCAAGGCCATTCAGACTGAGAGCAGTCAGACATTTGCTGGCTGTGATGAATTTGTATCCACAACTTGCATTAGGCATTGTCTGCTTAGGAACAATAGTAAGGGAGACACTTCTGAATCCAGATCTTTACAATAACACCTCCCATCACTTTCATCCATCTCTTAATATCTGTGGGTGCTTTCTTTTGCATGATAAAGTACAACTTGTAAAATAATAATAATTACCTCATAAGACAGATATGAAGCTTAATTAAATAAAGGCTGATTATCAGAAACTTGGAGCATGTGCAGAGCCTGTTTGCTATAGCTTTTCTGTTGCTAAGCTTTTCTGCAGATCAAGCCTGGGCTGTACAAGAAGTGATATGAATCATCTGTATCAAAAGAAATATGACTCATTCAAGGCAGAGCCATCCAAGACCACAAATGAGACATTATTTTGATAATGAGAGATTTATAGAGGAGACACAGGCAGAAGGATCTCCTGGTTCTTTTAACCCAGCCCCTATTCTAGGCCCCTACACAATCTCCTTAAAAATGTAATAATCTTCACTTGAACATCTTGACTGAGAAGGACTAGCCAGCAATTCATAGAAGATAGAAAGCATATGAGTCTCCGTCATTTTTACACCTAAACTCAAACCAGACTTCATCAAGTTCCTCTGTTCTTTTACTGCTGGTTGCAAGCTGACACTGGAAGTGGAAATGCCAAAGCATCCCAAAGACGGGCAGCATTTGTGATGGGATGAGAAGCAGATGTTGAAGAAATCTCTGAAGAGATGATGTTCTCACAGAAATATCAATGTTTTTTGTGCAATTGAAGCCCAAGTCTTCAACAAACAGGTGTATGCAGCCTCCACTCCAAAAGAGTTCTGTTAAAATGTCTTTTGTGGCAAATCCAACAGCTCCATAGTCATTGGAAATATCCCAGCGCATCTCAAAGGGATCAGACCAACACGTGAGTCGCTGACTGAAGTCATCAGTGTACCTTGATTTTAACTGCCCAACTGAAGATAAGTTAAACCCCACCTAGTGAAGGTGCCCTGCCCACATCAGGGGCTTGAAACAAGAGGATCTTTAAGGTCCCTTCCAACTCAAAGCTCCATCCAACCGGGCCTTGAACGCTTTCAAGGATGGGAATATGTCTGGAGTTAGGAACAGACTGAAATCCATCCCTCTCCCGTATCATTGTCTTATTTTGTGGTATCAAATTGGATGTTGGGCCGGAATTCTTAATACACTTTAATTCCCATGGAATTTAATTGACTTAATGGCCTCATCCAGTTGTGAAGTTAACTTCACTGAAGATTGTTCAGCTTCTGTGGTGAGAAGGCTTAAGTAACTATTGTGAATTAAACATGATCAAATAGAGAAATCCATTGTTTTGTCTCATTTTAAAAAATGAAAGCCATAGGTGGGTGTCTTCGGGTGACTCTATGATGTGTAACCCCTATCATCGCTCTACGCCCAGACATGATTCCTGTGCCTTTCTGTGCCTTTAAACTGAGCCTGAGAGAGGGGAGAGAAAGAAAAAAAGGGCCAGATGAACTTTTTCAAAGCTGTCTGTGCTTCAAGGTCACTACTCCTCTGTGTTATTCTGCTGAGGGGAGAGGAGTGGAGGAAGCGCCCTTCCTGCTTTTCAGCCAGCTTTTTTGGCTCTGTTTCTTCAGAGAGAGAAGGAGAGCTAAACCTTGTTTTTCTGGGACTTTGGGTTCTTTTTTTCTTCTCTTCTGGACTTGTTCAGAACACCAGAACCCCACCAGGGGACCTTCCCTTGGCCTGGAGGGGGGCCCCCACGCCAACCCAGCTTCAAGGAGGAGGAGAGAGACCACACCCACAGAAGACTCTAAAATCTTTCAGATTTTCTCTCCACAGTGAGAGATTTCATTATTTAGCATTATTATTCTTTTCCTGTGTGTTTGTTAAATAAATAGTTTTTATTTTCACTTTCACATTCCTCCAAGGAATATTTCTTTCCTGAACCTGGTGGGGGAGGGAGGACTATAACCTGCCTTCCTTTGAGGAGACGTTCCTTTTGGATGTTTCCCTGAATTTGGCCCAAAGCAGCACAGTGGGATTCATCTTACCTGAGTATGTTTAAAGTCTTGATGACTTTAGTCATGCTAACACACTTATAGTGATCACCTGCAATTAAAACTGTAAGTTTCCCAACTAAGAAAAATAGTCTCTTTCAGCAAGTCTTTCATCTCAGCTATGTTAAATTCATATTTTAGGTCTATTGATCTCAGAATTACCTGTCTTCCCCACTGCATACAAAGAGAACCCACAACAACCCCCATAAATTTAGACTTTTAAACCATAAACACCTAAATTCCATCTGAAAAAAGCACTGAGGCATAATCTAACACTTTAACCAGAAACCTGGCTGCAAGCATCTTCTGGCAGAATATTTACAATAAGATATTTGTTCATGGAAAACTACTTTTTTAAAGAAAAAAAATAAATTTAAGAATGAATGAGTTATATTGAAAGTTTTATGGGTCTACAAGGAGCTAACAGAACATAACATTTTGACTCAAGACATTTTTTTAAGGGCGATCAAACCAAATGGGCATTAAGTGAGGATACTGTAAACACATTAATAAAATATTATTTCTTTTTACGTGTACATTATCTTTATGATTGCCATAAACCTGAGTATTAGTATTTTTGCCTTGAATTCTCACAAAACCTCAGAGTGCTTTATAGTGATTAATTAATTAATTATAGCTCAAACTCATTCTCATGGATAAAAAACTACCTGATAGGTTCCCTGAGGTACAGAGTCCCTTATGGTTAGTGAACAAGTGGGGGGACAAAAGGAAATCTTTTTGCCTCCAGCTTTGCCCCCAAGAAGACACTTTCAAAGTGCACCACAGGGCTCAGGCTACAGTTTTTCATCCCAACCCTTTTGACCAGTTACCTGTGGATATCTGAAACTGCCGGTGGAAGGGTTCGTGAAGTGAAGAGCAGCTTCACACTCCACCGAGCACATTGTTTTAAAATAAATAGATACTTCACTCCCATATATTAAAGCCAAAACGGATTTGGAAACGAATTTCATTTCCTAAACAACTGGAGATTTCTCAATAGATTTGAGGTGTTTCTATCTCTGAGGGACACAAGAATCTCATCTCACTAACTCCTATTAAAGGTGGCACTAAAATCAGTGTTAAGCACTCGGACCAAACCAGTCCTCCAGTTTCTGCGTATGGATTCAATACAAAAGAATTAGGAACCTCCAGACAGTGATTCATTCTGTCCTAAAGCAGGCTGCTTGTTGATTAACCAGGACTAGGAATCTAATCTATACACAACCAGCATGAAGAAAGCTTAATTCCTTCAAAAACAATCAGCTACTGCTATAATGCAAGTCTTACCCGAGTTAAATCAGGCTCTTTTAGTACCAAGTCAACCAGACCACTTGTTTCAAGCCCAAATAAACATCTCCAGTAACAACCAAAACCAAATGTGAGCATTACCAACATAAATGCTCGTTTCGATGAAAAAATAAATCCCTGTATTCTAAGGCTATTTGGCTTAAATCAAACAACCAGCTAACCTTTGAACCAGCACTGGGAAGTTTCCATTCCAATGAGAGCTTTAGGAATCCATGCCAACAACCTACACTCCATCGCCAGTTGGCAGGAGGTTGGCAGGGATACAAAAAAACATGTTAACAATGCTGCTTTTTTTCTATATATACAGTAAACCTTATGTGTATCAACACACTTGTTTAAACAGCTTTTTGAATCTGACTCACAATCTTCATGAATACATAAAAAGTTCCAGATGTTAAAATGTCCCAGGACGTGCATTTTAACCAACTTTGTTCTGCATTTGTAGCCTGACATGCAAAGAGGGCATATTGATTAGAATTACTGGCATACTTACTGCTTCAGCTTTCCTGCTTCCTACTGAGTGGTATTTGCCATGGAATGACTTGTCTTTGTGCTATTTATTCCTTGCAGGCTGCTCTTGGGATCCTGGATGCTTTGGAAATTCCCTTTTCATCAGCAGCTGGGGAGTTGAAAAGGGGAGAAAGAAAAAAGAAGGGGGAAAAGCAGTCTGAGACTTCACAGGTGCAATGAGGGTGAGGTTGAGGGGATGAAGAGAAGAGGGGTGAGGGGAAAATGTGTTTTCCTTCTCTGCCTTTACAGGAACTGACCAGATAATTCCCAGGTCTGTGCTCAGCTCAGCTCACCATTGGCATGTCCATGGCACAGCCCTCGCACCGGCACAAAGTCACTGTTTACTTTAACTCTTACCCGTTATTAAATTTAAGACTTAGAATCCCCTGTAGCCATTTGCTTTCATTAACAGTGAGCATGTGCACACAGCCAGAAAATCCAGGGCCTGGGAGAAACACACTGCAGAATGTTACAGCTCCAGCGAAAGCCTGACAGAAGTGAGGTATCCTGGATTATTTGCATGGGAATTATCATAAAGGCTTAGTGGAGCTTAAAATCACATTTTGTGACTCTTTCTGACCTTGCTTGCATTGATGCCATACCAGTGCCACATTTCTGATTTTGGTTTAGCTACTTCTGAATATGAATAAAAAAAATTTAGGTGGACCTTTTTGAAGTGTCCTAGTTATTCTCTTATTAAAAAGGATGAAGCACCAAGCTCAGGGTCTGTAAAGGGTTGACGGATCCTGTGCTCCTCCATACTTGGAGTGGCATCTTAGAATATTATCCAGTTCATTTATTGCAAACACCCAAAACAGGCACCACAGAAAGCAGCAGGTACTCACTCTATGGAGTAACCCAAATGATGACATTTAGGCTCCCTGATGAGTCAGCTGGCACCATCAGGACTGACAAAGAGCTCTCCAGGGACTATGTGCATGTTTTACTCTGTGTCTTTTCAGTGAACAGTGCACACATGATGACAGGAGCAGGAGTCTTCCATCCCAGCACACAAGCCAGCTGCAAAGCAATTTTCCTTCCTTTTCCCCTGGTCCCATAAAATTTGCATTCCTCCCTGCAGAACAGCCTGTGCCTGGTGTTAGGAACGAAGGATAAGTCCCCATTTCCTTCATTTTCCTCCTTTGCCCCAAATCTCCTGCTATAGACTGGATTTTGATGTGGAAGATGCCTTCTGGGCAAGGCAAACAATGTGTTCATCAAGACCACGATGTTTTAGCTGAACTCATTCTGGAAGAGTTAGGAACAGCCTTTGCAAGCCTGACTTGGGCACCTGACACCATGGATCAGGCACAACAACAGCTGACTCAGCAGGGGCACACCCAGCCCCAGGTACCATTTAGGGATAAATCAGAGGTGGGCAGGTGGGAGGAGTTTCACAAACTTGGCTACAGCTGTGAGTGAAGGGTCAGAGGTGGGGCAAAATAACCTACATTTGATCTCTTAACTCGAGCTTCTGGGGTTTCTGATTAAAATTAAATGTCAGTGGCACCCTCTCTCTCCTCCACTGAATACTTCCCATAGCAGGATGTTTAATACTTGGCGAGCCACAGGCACCTGTGTATTGAAAACTGCACTGAAGTGCCTTTACTTCTAGCTGAATCCCACCTCCCTTTATCTCTGAATGATATTTTATGTATTTGCATGCTTGGCTTCATCTGGCACTGGCAGTGCCAAAATACAAGTGGTATTATCCAAATGGTGGGAATGAGGCCTCATGTTCCATGATTTTGCCTATCAGTGGCAGCAAAAGGACAGATGAAGGACAGATGATGGAGGACACTGTAGCAATATAATTAATGCTCAAAGACTTCAGATGCACCAAAGCTTGAACAGGTTGAAGCCTTTGGCTTCTTAATATTTAGATTGGCAATCTAAAGTAATGCATCTCAAACACTGCAGAAATTTATTCAGATTGGAGGCGTTCCCCAAAGGAAGAGCGAATTCACCTCACCTAACTTTAACCATCAGAAAATCAGACATCCATCTACACTGTTTAATCAGTTCCTCTTAGAGCCGGTGGAGAAAGACATAAGCCCCTACAAATGGCCTCATCCATCCCAGTATAAGTGAGATGAGCTGCTCTGTGTCTGCTTCCATTGACTATTGAGAGGTGATCAACACCTTAGACAACCAGCTTGGATTAGGAACCTGCCACCTACACATGTGACATTCCATGAGACTCATCTTCTCCCCCAAATATTCAGGACCTCTTTAAAAATCTCATGAGTGTTGTTGCAGTAACAATTACTGGTTTTTCATATTTATGCTTCCCAGAATCGAGTTTTGATTTCAAGTGTATCTCTTTTGCTCTAACAATGATTCATTGTCATTCTCCTCTTGCCCTGTTTAAACGCATGTCTGTGTGCATGTATGTGCATATCTGTACTATATAGATAAACTAACTGTATCTGCATGTGTAATGCAACATGTGTGTATTTTACGGCATTTGGTTTCCTACGAACAGGGAAATCTGACAGAGTCTCCAAATTTCTGTGCTGAATTACAGGCATGGAATACTTTTTGTATTAACTACTCATGGAATCATGCAATGGTTTTAGTTGGAAGGCACATTCAAGCTCACCCAGTTCCAAATCCCCTGCCACGGGCAGCGACACCTTCCACTTGTACAGGTAGCTCAGACCAGCGGAAACTGTTGGAAATTAAAGACCTTATCAAATTATTATTATTTTTATATGCTTGAGGGTTATTTTTAAACCACCTTCTCCCAGGTGCTGTAGTTGGCTTAAGTCATGTAAAACCTTGAACCTGTCTCATCTCTTCTTCCAAACTGAAGTTAGTTGAAGTTTTTAAAGTTCACACCTAAAATTAGCTTCTTGTCGATTGAGTCTTATAAATGTTCTAATCTATAGCTCGTGCTTCTGACCTATGGACAGCGGCCGTCAGAAGCAGAGATATAATCATCTTTGTTCACCATTTGAAACCAGAAAGAAAAACAAATAAAACCAAAACAACAACAACAAAACCCACACAAAAACAAAAACAAAACAAAACAAAAAGAAACCAAGACAGAAAAAGGAGACAATATATACACAGTCTGTTTATTTCCTAATAATATCAGATGGACTTTTTTTTTTGCAGGAAAATAAATTACCAGATAAATAGCTTGCTTGGATACTAAACAGATTAGCCCTTCATGTCATTTAAAGGAAGAAAACTACTTTGTAACAGGAAAATTATTTTTATATCTGCTATCTCACCTGGTGCATTTCCCTTCCATTCTACTGATAATCCCAACATACTTTTTATTAAGAGCAATTCCAGACCCCATTATTGTTCCAAGTTCTGACATTCACATAGGAAATGAAAAACTGCCCTAACCTTCCTTCCTGCTCATAAAGTCCTGGAAGAGGTGGATAAGACCACAGAATCTTTTGACTTAGGGTAGATTTTTTTTTTCTGTATTTGCATAAATCCCTCAGGCAGGCAGGAAGAGACAATATTTCAAACCCAATCCCAAATATTTCATTTGGAGCGGTTATCTCATAATTACAGAGCTGCAGCCAATTAGCAAAAATAGAAACTTGTGGAATAATTCTGTGCTGTTAGAGATGCAGGAAGGGATGGGGCTGCTGGGCTTCAACATGTATTATATGCAGATCTACAGTCCTGGATTAAACCAGGCAGTCCCACAGAGTGACCAGTGATTCCTTTGCCTGGAGGGTACACACACCCTGGATGCATTGATACAAACACCTTTTCCTTGTGAAGAAGTTTTCTGTTGTGGAATAACCATTGCTGCCATGATGATTTAATAAAACAATGAAATATTATGGGCAATCTGAGGCACAGGCTTTATTTGCCCACCAAAAATGCACTGCGAATTTAGACAGAATATAATTATCTTTGGCAGGGGATTAGAGTCCAAATGCAGAACTTCCCTGGAAGGCTGATAACTGCAGGAGAAAAAAGTCTTTTCTTTAACATCACCTGACCCACAGAATCTGCAATAGCAAGGGTCTCCAGTGTCGTGTGGGCCCAGAATACACTGAGGTGAAGACATCTGGGTATCTGCAACTCCTGCTGGGAAACTTCCTTTGAAAGCACCTCAGACTCCTCATTCCCTCACCAACCGATTGGACTTGGTGATTCAAGGTTATTCCTCCCTCAAGTCTTATTCTTGAAGGTCTCCAACCCACTAACTTGCTGGTCTGCCACTTCTGTTTGTAGGACACAGAGTGCTCAAGTGTTTTACAGGTGAACATTGGAGGCCGTAGTGGGGAGGGGATGGGGCAGAATTTTTCTACCTTCATGATTTTCTACCATTTATGAACCAGACATGTCCTGTGGTAGCTCTCTGTCATGGTTTGACACTGGCCCAACACCAGGCCCTCACGAGAGCCACTCGCTCACCCTCCCCTGCCGCATCTGGGCAGAGGAGGGAAAAGGGAGAAAAAAGTTAAGGAAGGCTTCATGAAATAAGGATGAGCGAGATAAGGACTGGGAGAAACACTTCAAGGGTGAAACAGGCTCAACTTAAGTTGTGAAATGAATTTGTTACTAACAGAATCAGAGGAGGATAGTGAGAAGTAAAATAAGCCCTTAGAACACCTTGCACCCCCCCTTCAGCCCCTCCCTCCTTCCCACCGACAGCACAGGGAGACAGAGCGGGGGGTTTGGTCAGTTCATCACCAAGATTTCCTTCTGCTGCTCCAGGAGAGGAGTCTGCCCCTGTAAGGCTGTGGGGTCCCTCCCACGGGAGACAGGTCTCTGTGAACTTTCCCGGTGGGGGTCCACTCCCATGAGCAGCAGCCAAACCTCACCTGCTGCAGCGTGAGTCCCTCCCACGGGCACACAGCCCTCCAAAAGCTGCTGCACTGTGGGTCTCTTCCCATAGGGTGCAGTCCTCCAAGGACAGGCTGCTCCAGCCTGGAAGCAGGGCCCCCTCTCTCCACCGGATCTCCCACTGGATCACAGCCTCCTCCAGGCATCCACCCGCTCTGGCATGGGCACCTCCCCCATGGGCTGCGGGTGGATCTCTGCATCCCCGGTGGATCCCCATGGTCTGCAGGGGGACAACCTGGCTTCATCATGGTCTTCACCACGGTCTTCACCACAGCCTGCAGAGGAACCTTGGCTCCAGCACCTGGAGCACCTCCTCCCCCTCCTTCTCCACTGACCTTGGTGTCTCCATGTTGCTTTCCCTCCCATGGTTTCACATCCTCCTCTTCTCTGACTAGAATCCCACAGTCTTGGGACTTTGTTTTGATTTTCTCCTTAAATATGTCATTACAGAGGTGTTACCAGCCTCTCTCATTGGCCCGGTTCCGACCAGCAGCATGTCCATCTTCAGAGCCATCAGCCATTGGCTCTGCCGGACATGGTGGGAAGCTTCCAGCAGCTTCCTCACAGGGGCCATCGTTGTGCCCCCCTGCTACCTAAAACCAGGCTGTGCCAAGCCAATACACTCTCTAAATAAACAAACCTTAGGAGCTGGCCTTGGAGAGTTTTGTGAGTCCCTTCCAACTCAGGGTATTCTATGATTCTGACCTCTGCAGCATTTTTTGCAAGTGAAAATTTGACTGTGTTTTTCCTTGCCTTAAGATCAGACCCTGTCCCTGAGTACAACAACAATCACAGGGTTCCCTGTGATCACTGTGATCACTTTTGGCCAAAGAAAAGTGTAAGGGATTATCACATACAGTCTAAAAGGTCCCCTCACCACTTCCCAGGCTCAGGAATAAGGAACAGGGTCTCAAAGCATGGCTGTGACTACAGTGGGTTACAAGCAGAGCTGCCACAAGCACAGGATGTTTCCTGTTCTCTGTGCCACACAAACAGCTCCAGTGCAAACTTTTTGTAGACCACTTATAAGGTCTCTGGGGAGAACTTAGAGCACCTCTCAGTGCCTAGAGGGGCTCCACGAGAGCTGGAGAGGGACTTTGGAAAAGGACATGGAGTGACAGGACATGGAAGAATGTCTTCCCACTGCCAGAGGGCAGGGTTAGATTAAATATCAGGGAGAAATCTTTGCTGTGAGGGTGGTGAGTCCCTGGCACAGGTTTCCCAGAGAAACTGTGGCTGTCCCATCCCTAGAAGTGTCCAAGGCCAGGTTGGACAGAGCTGGGAGCAACCTGGGATAGTGGAAGGTATCCCTGCAGGAGAGTGGAACTGGATGATCTTTAAGGTCTCTTCCAACACAAACCATCCTATGATGCCACGACTATGTATTCCTAAATCACATGTATGCAAGTACATGGATCCCAGCTTTGCATGGAGATTCAGTGTCAAAGGACGAGCAAATTTTCCCTTCTGTGTCAGCTCAAGGCCAGCTGGAAGGAACAATCCAAATTATCAACTCTTTCTGTGTGAGATCCGTGATGTAGAAGAAGTGCCATGTCACCACTGCTGGCAGGCAATCACTTATGTCCCAGTCCCCTTGAAATAAGCTGGATCTCTGGATGTAGTTGGATAAGAGGTAGGGAAAGTCAGCAGTTTCTTGGATGCTGCACAGTATAGGACTAAGTAGGTTTATTCCTGAAATGGGTGAAGATGATGAAGATCATGCCCAGTACAAATGCGTCAAAGCAGAGAGGCTAAAATGCTCCTGCCCATCAGCTTTCCTTGACTACAGGAAGTCCACCTGTGGGTGTTTCCAGCCCTGCCTACACTGATGGTGCTTCTGCCTACTCATAAATTGGCCCTGTGTGGTTATCATCCGAATTTGACTTGGTTACTGCCAAAATTTCCTTTTCTTTCCATTTGTATACTACAAGGAAAGCTAATTACACAAAGCTAATCAAATCACATCTTTGAAGGAGATCCTGTGTCACACTGGTTGTATCCTATCTCAAATGGCAGGAGTAGGTGAAAATTCAAGGAATATTCTCTATTGCATCAAAAGGCCAAAAATGTGAATCGGTTACCTTACAGTGGACAGCACTGAAGAAATTAATGCCAGGCCCTCTTTCTACTGAATCAATTATAATTTTGCTTCTGATTGAAATAAAAGCTGAATCAGACTTCATAACTACTTTCCTGAGTACTTTAATAGCCAGCCCTGTGTCTTTATAATGCCTGTATTTATATGGCTTCTTCATTTAACAACATCCTTTCCCCTTCATTTATGTTACAAATAAACAGAAATTGTTGAGCCAATGCCTAAAAAAAAAAAAGTAATGTAAATATTTTCTACAGTAACAAATAAAAAATTAGATTCTCCTCTGGCCCTGCATTTGTTAAGGATAAATCGGGTCCAGAATTTTTTATTGCACTCATTATAAAAGAGACCACACACTAGTTTCTTTTAGAAATGTTTAATCAGGGCTTTAAGATTATTAGCATGGCTCCTAGGACCTGTAGCACCTTGGGATGTACAGAGGGTATCTACTGAAGGGTCTCACTACTTCCCCTCCTGATTTGTTCCAAAAAAATTCATTTACTGGTGTGATTACTAAGAGGTGGATATGGAAGCACTGTTTGCTGCAGCCTGACACCAGAAGGTGTGATATTGTCTATTTTTTGCATCAAAGTCACCCAAATGAAGAATAATCTGCCCCATATGGATACTGATATGACTCGATTGTGCCATTTGGGCCAGATGCCAAGCAAGTGGGGTCTGATAGCTCCAAGCTGTCTGCTGTGGAGGATGGACTTATAACTCCTTATGTTACAAATATTTGAGTTTCCCACTGTTTGAATCTTTTTTTTTCTTTTTCTGAAGTCCAGAAAGGCTCACCAGAATGGAGAAAACCTGGCATATTTTTTATCTTTCTTGGGAAGTTTTTCTGATGTCCTTCCCACATCTTCAAGCAAAATGACAGTTGGCTAAATGCCACCCTGCTTTTTTTTAAAAAATAGAATGTGAAAGCAAATAAAAAATTATGTGTTTTAAAAGAAAAGAAGGAAGAACACTGAAAATGAGGAAATTAAGATCTAGAGTAATATAATTAACAAACAGTGAGATTGGGAAATTACTAGAACAGCCTGTAATTTTTTTCACATTTAATTTTGAATTAGAAGAAAGAAGGAGGAATCAAGACAGAAAGGCCAAGGAATTCTTACAGCTGACCTTACTGGTGCTCTTCCACAAACACAAGTCACTTCAACTCTTCCTTGTGCACTGCATCTTGTTATTCTGCTACCTGGCAGAGCAATGAGTGAGTTGATGTTGAAAAGCAAGCCAAAGAGTTGTTCTTTACAAATGCTAAATGTTGTTATTGTCATATGAAAACTGCTGTTGCACCGATCTCACAAGATGAAAAGGGAGCTTGGTGTGCCTCTGACTGGGGGCTCAGCCAAATCAGGCTGAAGTCACACACAAACTGCTGTGTAGGTGCTTCAGGACTCTGCCAAAACAGGGTCTATAAATGTAATGTACGGTTTCAAACCACGGATCATGGCCAGCCCATGGAAAACTTGCTCACATTTCAGCCTGCAGGTTAACCAGGGAGACTTGAGAGAAGGAGGGACTCCTGTCCCTGTTTCTGCTGTGGCTGCCAGAAGCTCCTGCTGCACTTTACACCTCCAGAGACCATGGGGAAGGGAAAAAACACCTCTCAAATTTTCAGCTGGTGAGTGCATCAGGAAAGCCTCTCCCTCTCTCGCTGCCACCATTCACACCCAGAGTTATGGTCTCTAATAACCTTTCACACAGCCTGAGAAAGGCCTGGCCAGTTCCTCTCTTTTCCCCATAATAAGAAAGAGCAGAAGAAACTTTGCAGTTTATGGACACAGTAATCTCATTAAAGCTTCACCATGGCTTCCAGAAGTTTT
Source organism: Falcunculus frontatus (assembly GCA_013398115.1). Lineage (NCBI taxonomy): Eukaryota > Metazoa > Chordata > Aves > Passeriformes > Falcunculus > Falcunculus frontatus. Next base: position 649,810 of record VZRV01007593.1, read on the forward strand.
AATAAACCAGCTGGTTAATCACAATAATCTCCCTCCCCCCCTCCACTTTATGGAAAGATCCTGCGGTCAGGAAATATAAAACTCTCAACACGTTGACCACAGCAAGGATTACAGCCTCATGCAGTGACACTTTTCCAACTGGAGATCCTGTGTGCTGCACAAACCTCAAACAACCTCATAAACAAGTTCGAAGCAGACCTAACGCCAGGCTTGCCAAGGAGAACATCAAGAGTGATTCTGTTAATGAGGTCTGGCTGGAGCTGAAACACCTCTCCTAAGTGTGTTATTTTTAATCAAGTCGTTTCCAACAGGAACCTTTATGGGAGTGTGCACTGATTCATTCCTTAAAATTTACACTTGAAGGCCCCAGTCTTCAGCCACTGATGTCACCAAAGGCTTTGGCAGTGATGGATGGGTGTTGAAGCAGACACCACACTCAGTGACTCAATGCCCACAGCTCAGACCCAAATCCATGTCCTCAGACTCTCATACCTCAAAGAAGGCTGGGAACATAATCCGAGAGCTTGCCTCTACAACAGAGAAGAAAGTTAATCACAAATCAGGGAACTATCAAAGGGCTGGAACACTTCTACGGAGACAGGCTGGGAGAGTTGGGGTTGTTCAGCCTGAAGAAGGGAAAGCTTTGGGATGACCTCATTGTGGCCCTCCAGTACTTGAATGGGGCTCACCAAAGAGGGAGAGAGACTTTTCACATGGGCAGATAGTGACAGGACAAGAGGGAATGGGTTTAAAACTATTGTCTCTCCTAAAAGATGAGAGATGGTGTCACTTCTAGTCCATAACCACTTCTATTCAAAGTGTACCTGAAGTACGAGTTGTTTTTTTCACAGAAAAAGGAGATTTAAGGTTAGTGTCCTGCTCCACTTGAAAGACTTCAGGCCCCTGTCTCCCAACAAAGCCCCTTAAACCACCAGGCTACTTTAGGAAAAAAAGCATCTCACCCTCTCATGCTGCAGTTAAGTGACTGTAAAACCAGGAGTGAGGAAACACAGGGGAGTCTGATTTCCCTTTGGACAGCTACTTTGCCCCGTAGACCGGTCTTTGTGTTACAAACAGTGGCAAGTGTTAAATGTGGAGACCACATCCAAAGACCCTCTGCTGCTGGTAGACACTGTGTGTTCCTCCTGTGGCAGCAGAGCAACGCCAAGCACCTGCAATGGCGTTGAACAAAGTGTTACTCTAAAGATACCGTGAAGCTTGAGCTCATGTCTTACCCATTAGGCCTCAAAAGCTGAATCCTCCTAGGTCAAACAAGTTAAATCCCCTTGCAAAAAAAAAGCACAGCACAAGGAAGAAGGAAACTTCACAGTAGCAATGAGACTTCTGGGAAGTGCAATTCTTTATGTCTGAGGACCTCAAAATGCTTCTCAGCATAAATTAAGCAGGAAAAATCATCTTTTTGCCACTTACTTCTGCCTAATTTAGCATCTTTTCAGATGTGACCTCTTACTCCATTGAGGGCATCACTAAGCATTTATGCAATTCATAACATCTCCTTTGGGTCCTCTGGGTGTCTGTAAAGTGCACTGAGAAACAAAGATGTAGAAATCATGTTCATCCAGCCAATCTAGGTAGTAAGGTCAGGGTGATACAAGGCACCCACTGAAAGTTCTCTCTGTTCATGTAGAGGGAACCTTTACAATTTTTACAGGTATCTCCTTACAGTCAAGTAAAATCCAGTGAGATTAACTTCAGTCCTTAGCAAGCTACCAGAATATGGCTCTCTATCCCCATTTCTGAGCATTAAAAATGAGGGTTAAAGCGGCTGTTCCAGTGGAGCTGAGAAAATGCGACATTTTTTCCTTACTCTCATGCCACGTCTCTCACTCAACCACATTGTTTCTCTAAAGGTTTTCTACTCCTGGAAATTTACTATTTCTGGATAATGGTCCCCAAGTAGTTGCTTAATTAAAGCCCCCATGTAGCCAGTTTTATTCCAGAATTCTGGAATAGCTATTCTGGTAAATTCTGAAGTGTCAAGAAGCCCTAAGGCACGTGAAGAGGCATGTGTGCCTGTCTCAATGAGAAGCTGTTAAAAGGAAGGTGAAAATAACAGGGAACTTTTGTATATTGGTAAAAGACAAGGAGTGTGTTGCTGGTAGCATCACTTTAAATCATTCTGGCACACAAACAACTGGAGCTGCACAACTGGTTTGGAGGGGAAAAGAAGGATTGAATTAATCCACCTTCTTTTTTGATTCACACATGGTCTTCAGGGTTACAGTTTAGTCATTATTTGAATTAACATTCCAAATAATTTCTTGGAGGCATCTCAGTCTAAGGTCTATGAGCTGTTGATTGTATGTGTTTGAGACATGAAAATCAAGCTGTGCTAATTAGTTTTGTTTTTACATATAGTTTATGATGTGTTAGCTCTTCACCTTGACTGGATTAATGCAGGTCTTAGAAACACATGTTATACATGAAAAAAAGGTATTTTCAAATACCTCTGACACAAAAAATCGTTGGAAATTCCTTGTTTGTGCAAATTTTCCTGCAGTAAACTTACATGTCAAACTATAAGTTTAAAAAATTTATGCACAGGGAGCCCGAACAGGGAAAAAAATACTTGCAGTATTTTATTTGGGCAAGAAGTCAATGTTCTGTAGACTAGCCCAGCACTGTTCAGTATTGAGTTCATTAATTGCATGCACTAATTTCGTAGCCCTTGTTCCTGGCGCTGAGAGTCCTCTGCTCATACACCAGCCCCATCACACACACGCACTGACCTTCAGCTTCAATCATGCCCTCCTGCCTGCACTAACATGTACTCACTCAGACACTTTCACATTGGGTTACGTGCCCAACTCCTGGCACTCACATTCACTTATGTCCAGAGTGTTACACCCACACTTAATTACAATCACACCCTCACACTACCCATTCAGCTACACCACCAGTGCTGCCCACCTCCCCCCACGGTCAATTATCATCACATGTGATTAAACCTGCAGTGCTGCACCTATAATCCTCCACTGGCATTCGCATCCACTTATGCTCAACAGCCCTCCCTGGGATGCACGTCTGCTCATCACATTCGTGCACGCATGGAAACACCGGGTTTCTTCTTTCATTCTGACAGTGGAGTGGGTTTTCTTTTTTAGTTTTCCTTTCAGTGGCACAAAGAGCACCCACTTCTTGCTGAGGAACAGAAAGACTTGCTGTTCCTGTGGACTCTTGCCCTCTCAGAAAATCACCTTGAATCCTTATTTTATACCTCTTGAAGAACGCATGCTGTAGTGGTTTTTATTTTAGTACCTGGCAGGACTTTAAATCAAGGCACCATTTCACAAAATGCTGTGTACTTGAAACAAAAGACAGTACCGGCACTGTAGATTCAGGCTGTATCTTTCATCTGGAGAGAGTAATGGAGTTTCTTACAGAGGAATAAAGTCACCTTCTCAATCCCCTGTTGCATCCATGGGAATGTTACAAAAGCAAATTCCTGATGTTCCCTGACACACGGACAAGCACCCACCTCTGCAGTGACTCTCTGTCCAAGCAGTCTGCAGGCACCTGAGGTGATCCATACAAATAATCCCCTCTGCATGGCTGCATGGCCTTCCTGAGCAGTTGGTGATGTGCAGGTGAAATCCTCCTTCTCCCAGCATCAGCAGAAATGTTGTGTCAGTGACCACAGACCTGGAGGTGCCCAAGGCCACGTTGGATGGGGCTCCCAGTAATGTGGTCTGGTGGAACGTTCCCTGCCCATGGCAGGGGAGTTAGAACAACATGACCTTCAAGGCTGCTTCCAACCCAAACCATTCCATGATTCCTTGCTTCTATGACCTCGCCCTTAAGCCTATCATGTTTTCATGAAGACAAGACCCACCTCAGAGGTGTGTGAAACCCACACAAATGTTAACAAGAAATCTGGGAGGCAATGGGACTGGTTTCACCAGATGCATTCAATTCCAGAAATACTAACCACATCCATGAATATTAATAAAAGATCAGTAAGAAAAGAGGATAGGAAAAAATGCTGTGTACAGACACTTCAGAGGCATAAACAGAGAAGGCTCATCTGTACCAACCCGTGTGCACCCACATGCACAGACATCACACTACTTTTTTCAGTATTTAAAACCCACAGTCAGTCTGAACCAGACTTAAGAGGAAGCTCTGAGAATCTGAAGTAGTTTCTAAAGCAGGTTTTGATTTAGGAAGATAAGGAAAAACTCTGACTAAGAAGCCAAATTTCTAATTGTATATTCCTGACAGAGACTTGGACCTGAGTTTCTATTAATCAAGACAAGATCCCAATAAAATTCACTCCTAGAAGTAGTGGCAGGTGGTGAGGGAAAAGAAAAATAAGAACTTAAAAAGAGAAAAATAACAAAACCAAAAGCTAAAACCTAAGAAAAACCCTGCAGGACGAGACAGAGTCTATGGATAAGTGCCTGCCACCACAATAGGATACACATGGCCTGATCAAAAATGCCTTTGCAGGAAGCCAGGCCACAAATAAAACAAGACATGTGGTGTAGGGTTGAATTGGCCACTTTTTTATTAAATAAACAATTGATACACATCAAGTAACTCTAAATCATTTAGGAGGTCTTTGTTGATCCTGACCAGAACTAATATGTGCAGATAACCTGCACTTGGCATTATGATTGTCATTCCCTGCACATCTACCACCCATCAGAAATCCCAGTTCTGTGTGTCTCAGAGGGGCAGGAGAGCAGAGGAGAGAGAAGACAGGGAGGGACACAAACAGGGGGAACAATCTCTTTTCATCATCCAAACATCTTCAGGACTGTCCAAGTCTGAAGAGATGCAAACCACAGAGTGGGGACACACCAGTGTCAGTGTCACGGGGATGACACCCCCATTCCATGCCCACCACTGTGTGTTCTTCCCATCATTCCATGCAGGAATGGAGGACTAAAACACCACGACTGCTCCTACCGTAATTCTTGGCAAAGTCAGCAGAAGGAGGTTAGAAAAATATGAAGGGCTAAAAGCATCCTGCCATCTCCTCATGGAAAGATTAAAAGCCAAATCTTTGCCACAACCTGATGGCTTTAAAGATGCTATTTCTAACAGAAATATAATGCAACATAAAAAAATTAGAAAGTATTTCACCACAGCATTGTCAATCAACAAAGATCACAACGGCAACACAAAAATAATATTTTGTCCAAATGCCTTGCAAAACTCTCTCATTTGATGAGAGTGAGATTCAGGCAAGGCTGCTCTGAATTCTCCAGGTTCACTCCTGTGATTACTGTGGCTTCAGATAAGTTATCTTGCTCCAATGTTCTTGTATGACTTTTATAAGTTAGAGATATTTTGGTCAACATTTTTCCAAGCTTCTGTTGGCTGTTTGGTCCTCATTCTTTTTCAAGACCCCATATTTTAACCACCATTTTTTTTAAAGCCATGCTAAATGCCACTACTTCATAGTCACCACTCTTACAAATCCTACAAAAATGGAAGCATTTTGGAAAACCCAATTTGACCCTGATGTAACTGAGATAACACCTGTGAGCTTCTGCCATTAAGGCAAGGATTAGGGCCAAAGGGCAAAGATCTGGGTCCAGAAGAGTGAAAAGCTTTATGGTGACAGTAAGGATTACAATTAAATCATTTGCTAGGAACATGAAAAAAAATTTAAAATGTTGTCACTCTCTAAGAGGTGTATTGTACTTTTCAGCTGATGATCAATCACTGCCTATTTTGATTTTTTAATCAAAATAGGGAAAATACCTCCAGAGTAATATTTTTCTGGAGGCTTGATCCTGAAAGAGTAGACCCAGCTGTGAGAGTCCGTCAGGATCTCAGTAGAGTTTCTGTGGCACCACTGGCACCCCAGTGCTCAGTTAACCCTCTGTTGAGAGTGTTTTTGTGGATTTATACCCAAAATGATCCAGATGTGATGTTTGTAAGGGTATAATTTCCTATGGAGTAAAGGAAGGGAGAAAAATCATGCAGCACAACATTTGCCATTGTTAAAACCAAAATGATGATCAGGATAGAGCAGGGAGAGCAACTTTACAATGAAAAAGATCCCAATCCACATTTTGGGTTCACACCTCTCAAACAGCTTGTGGGAAAATAGTAACATCGACAACAATAAACACAGGAGCAACAAAAATGTGGAATCCCAATGCCTGTGCCCACAGTGAGAATAAAAAATGCAAAGCCTGGGCCACCTCGCCTTTAATTTCCTAACTGCTGTTTTGTAAGGCTGTGTCATGCTTCTCAGTTCAAACACGCTTTGGCTCTTTATTATTCATGGGCCTTTTTCTCAGTCAGTGGTGTTGAATAATAAAACAGCCCAGGATCAAATGGGCCAATTCTCCACGCCTGACACCAACTGCTACTGTTCGCTGGGCTCTGCCAAGCGTTGCCTCTGATAATGAGTGGGATTTGGTTAAACAGTAAATTAATGAATAATGAAATATCCAGGTTGATCAGTTAGAGAGCACGCTTGCTTTGCCCCCGGCCAAGTGCTCGGGGCAGAAATTACTCTCAAACGGCACTTGCCTGTGTGCTGGGCTGGATAACTATTTTACAGCCTATTGCTTGACAGGATGTTGGGAAGGGGGCGAGGGGAAGGGGGGAAGTCGGGGAAGCAGAGCGGGCAGGGCAATCTCCTTATCACCCCGCATGGAGGGGAGAAGGGGCCGCTTTGGGGTTGTGCAGACCCCCTTAGAAAGGGGAGAGGGTTGCAGGGTTGAAGGAGGTCGTGATGAGGCTGAGAAAAGGATGAGCTCCCTCTTAGGTCTTAGTCCCTCTTCTCCCGACTTTTTTATTATTTTATCGGTGGTGGCAGTGTTACTATTATTATTATTATTATTATTATTATTATTATTATTATTATTATTATTATTATTATTATTATTATTATTATTCCCTAGTCAGGATTACCTTGACCCTGACTATCACTGAGGTTAACCCAAAATTCCCCCCTTCCCCATCATTGTCAATTCTCGCCTTCCATCAGCCCTGTCCGAGCGTGTTTCAGAGCAGGGCCACCCCTCCTGGCAGGGCTTGGAGCCCAGACTGCAGAAAGAGTCTCCCGGAGCCGTGTGTCAGGTGTTTAGGGCAAATAAAAGAGCCTGTGAAAGACTCTGTCTGCACGGGATGGGGCAAAGAAACAGAGAGATGGAAAAAGCAAGTGCGGAAAGGAGAAAACAACCCTGAACCCTTCATTTTAATAACCCCATACCCCTTCTTTTCTGCGTCGGGAGAAACACGTAGCTGTGAAATATTTCCCGCAGGTGAGTGACACAAGCACACGTATGTACACAAACACACAGGCATGATTTTTACCGCTGGAGAAGCGGGAAAAGCTCCCACACCCGGAAATGTACGCCAGCTCAGGGTGTTTATTTGGGGTGCTGGTATTGCTCCACATCAGTGACAAAACCACTACAACTATCACCTTTTATCCAGAAGGGAAACTCTCTGCAAGCAATTCACCTTTTTTTTTTTTAATGGTTATTCTTTCCAAACTTTCCAAACAAGCCCAAACTTCCTAAGCCAGAGCAAGGAGGGTGAGGAAAAACTCTATATACATATTAGAAATAAAAGAAAGGAGCAGAAACCCCATCTCTTCCCAAAATTCGAGTTTTCAGGTCGGGGCTCAGTTACTTTCGCTCGTCTCATGTCACTCCTAAGTTAAAGTTTAGAGAAACCTGTGAAGCGTAAGGAGAAGGAGGTCCCTGCTCTGCCTCGGCCATCGCCCCCGTCCTCCCCCAGCTGCCGGGCAAAAGGAAAAGCCTCCAGGCGCCGGCCGCGGTGGCAAGGTCCCGGGAAAGCAGGATTGGAGGGGTTTAACGAGAGCCTCCTTTATTTTCTCGGTGTTCATTCGTCTGACGGAACGGCGTTGCATGAGGGTAGGGATGAACAGGCGGCTCTGGGGCAGGTTAGGGCCGGTGTTTACTTTATTTCTCGAACAGGACCATCTCTCACATTCACCGTCTCACCATAATATCAAAATCCAGGACTTTTCGTTTTCAGTTATTTCACATCGTTCCTTCCTGCTCGCCAATTTAAAATGCATTTTTTACTCCAGACTATTTCCGTGAAAACCATTTACCCTGAAAAAATTGTTTCTAGCCCCATTTGCAGTTCTTTCACCACCAGCCCCCACCCTCTTCCCATCATTACCAGTTATTATACTGTGATTTTCCGTACAGAGCTGGAAACAGGCTCCCTTTTTCCCAGCCAAAGCAGGTTCCACTCTGCACCGGAATAAAGCGGAGTTTAGGGGTGACCGGCGCTGATCTCATCCCCATCGTTGCTTACAGCTTTTTGGGAAAACTGCAGCTTTCGGTTAAGTTACTGGGAGTTTCACAGGAGCAAAAAAACCTGGCAGGTGATGCTTTGTGCACGGAGATAAACTATTGTTGGCGCTGGTTTCATGAAGCAAAAGATCTTCCTTGGTACCTTGACGAATTTTTACAAGGAAAATAAATGCCCACATGCATTTCGTTCACATTGGTGTTATAAACGAGTAAAACTATGGATGTAATTTCAGCTGCGGAGAATGCTCTTAGTAAAGCTCAACACGCACTGATCTATCACCTGGAAGGAACCAAAGGTTTTTGTTTTAAAGGAAATGTTCCTCTGGACCTGAGGAAAGCATCCTCCTCTCGTGCTATCAGGAGATGCAGACGATTTCTCTGTGTACTTAATAGGACTAATAATCACCGCCAGAGCACTTCCCCACGCTGGGGAATCGTGCAGGTCTAGTGTTCGCCTTTGTATTAAAAACACCTTGCAAATGTTAGATTTGGGTGGTTTGGGGGGTTATTTTGGTTGTGGAATTTTTATATACATTTGCTCCATTCGGGGCGGGAGGGGGTAAAAATATTCTGAAAATTCGGGTGAGAAATACATGCACAAATACACAAACTTTTTTTTTTTCTAATTTTAATGTTGTTTGGAGGAAGCTCCAAAGTGATTGCGGTCATTTCGTAATTGCGTGAGATTCTGGGGTTTTTCTTCTTTATATTAAGCAGAGAGTATAGAGACACTCTTAACTCGTAAACCCCCAGAGGTTTATCCCTCCCTGCCCCAGGAAGCGTTCACGGACAGAGGGGGGATTTTGCTGGAAGGATAATCGGGGCAGCCCTTCCTCCGCTGGGACACAGGGATGTGCGGGAAGCAGCAGAGCCCAGCCCTGAGGGGAGAGCTCCGGGAAGGACCGGCCCCTTGCACCGGCTGGACTCTCCTGCAAGGGTTAAATTCCGAAGGCAAAGACAAGGAGCATTTTTATTTTTCCCTTGACTCCTAAAAGCCAGTAGTGAAACCGATTCTGGAGCTACGCACGGTTGTGACACGAAATGTAACACGACGTCCTGGTACAGCTGTGCACAGACACAGACACACTTCCAGCTACAGGGGAAAAATATGTGTGGATGCCTGTTTACGAGGCAGACAGAGAAAACGAAGGAATTCGGTGAATATATTGGTCCTGGGGATTATTTAAGACATTTGACTGGTTCCATCATAGGGACACCAGATGTTATTTATGAGGTCTCGTATAAATGTGGGCCATAGCACGCAGGTGGGGAGGGAAAAGGCAGAAAAAAAAGCCAATGGAAGGAAAGAAGGGAGTTCACCCCAAAGGGATGAAAGACAAATCTGATGTTATAACTATACGAATCACGCTGAAGTTTTGTAATGGGAACTAGAACTACCTGGAGTTTGAAGGAAGAGAATGGGACAAGGCGGGAGAGGCGGAGGGAGGGAAGGTCCCTGCTGGTCATGGCTGGGAAAGCAGATGAGAACCCAGAGCCGTGGGGAGGGGAGGTGGTGCTGAGCTGGGGTACGACTGGCTTTGCTGGGGTTACCGCGGCTACTCGCTAGTTTTATCCTTAGCTGGAGAAGATGCGAGGAGGAAGACCAGGACACAAGTAGGTAGGTAGGTAGATAGGAAAAGAAAGAGAGAAAGAGAGGGAGAGAAAGAGAGAAAAAAAAGACAAAGGGAGAAAGAATGAAAGAAAGAGTGAGAGAAAGAAGAGAGAAAAAGAGAAAGAGAGAGAAAGAGACGGAGAAAGAAACAGAGAGAAATAGAGGGAGAGAAGGAGAAAAAAGGAAAGGAAAGAAAAGAAAAGAAAGAAAAGAAAGAAAGGAAAGGAAGAAAGGAAGAAAGGAAGAAAGGAAGAAAGGAAGAAAGGAAGAAAGGAAGAAAG
>VZRV01007593.1:660245-673669 GCA_013398115.1 Falcunculus frontatus
AGAAAGAAAGAAAGAAAGAAAGAAAGAAAGAAAGAAAGAAAGAAAGAAGAATAAAAAGACATCAATCTGATCTCGTCTTGTTGAAGATCGCTGGGAAAAATGTAGTGGAGAAGAGGAGATCAGCAAGAATATTCCTGCTTTCCTGACACCACGTTTCCAGAGCCCAGTGTTGCAGTGTCCGAGCTGGCTGCACGGCGGGGGGAGCGGGAGGAGACCGCGGCCCGGGGGGAGGCAGGACACACCACTGCCTCCCGAAGCAGCGAACTGCACTTTATTATAAACATACACATAGATGTGCTTTGAATCTGCAACCTTGACACAGTCGCCGGGAGCCTGGGAAACTCGGAGCGAGCCCTTCTTCCTCTTATCGGATCCCGTTTTAAAGGGAGCCCTCGATTTCCACAAGCGGGTCCTTCTGCTGAGTGACAAGAGAGCTTTTCCCGGTGCATTTGTTTTGGTTTGGTTTTTTTTGGTTTTTTGTTGTTTTTTTTTTTTTTTAATCCCCTTTTTACATAACTGTTGCACAGTTCTTGAACAACAGAGAAACTTCCTGATCCCCCCCTCTCCCTCCAAACAACCTCCCCCCAGACTCCGCTGGGAACGGCGAGGGTTGTTTTGGAAGGTTTCATGCAAAACATGTGCTCTACTAAAAATAATACCATTGGTGCGATTAAAACAAAAGCAAACAAAACAAACTAAAAAAGCGTGGCTTGCAGCCTAGCTTTGGGGAATCAGCTCCAGTGCCGCTGGTATTCCCAGTCCACCGGCGTCCTTACCCCCACACCTGTACACAGCTGGATCTGAGGCACTGGGGATGAGAGGTTTGGGGGTCTCCGCTCCCCGCCCTGCAAAGTCCCGGTAAAAATTAAGAAAGGGAAAGCTGGGGGATTCCCTTTGCTCTTTCTCTCGCAGCTCCGCTGCTCCCCCACCTTGTTTTCTCCCTGCTCGGACCCCGGGCGCTGCTGTCCCCGTCGCCCCCATCCACCCACCCACTCGCCTCCTCCATCCCGGGCCCCACAAACTTGCTCCGGGCGTTTTTGCCATCACACCACGGAGAGAAAGTAGGTCACGGCTGAGTCCAAGCCTGGCTGAAGCCGAGGCAGCCGAGCCTCGAAAGCTTTCCCATAGAACACACTTTGGGCTCGTCGTTTGCAATGTTGTTTGGTTTTGGTTTTTTTATTATGATGAAGATGATGATTTATTTTGGACACCATGGGCGATCAGCTGAGCCGGCTCCTGTAGTCCAAGCTGGAAGGAGAGGGAGAAGGGAGGTAGAGTTGGGAGATGGAGGTGGAGTTGGATTTATTTTTGCTATTCCCCCATCCCCTCCGAGAGAAATATTAAGTTGCAAAAACCGATGCACCGCCTGTCAGGGCTCCTGCACTTCTCCACCTGCCCTCTCCAACCACTGACCGCTCTCTCTGAAAACCAACAGATAAACTCCAACCCAGACGAGCCTTCAAACCGGGTATTTAGCTGAAATAGTTCACCGCAGTAAAAGCGAGGCTTTAAACCGGTTTTCCACCCTCAGGGCTCCGTTCGAGCACACGTGTGTGTTTGTTTTCAGGGTGACTGTGCGGAGGGTTAAACTGACAGTCCTTTCCAGGAAAAAAAAAAAAAAAGAAAAAGAAAAACGGGAGGGGGGAGGTGTTTTCTATAATACCAGTAAAAAACAATTAATTAAAAAATCCTGAGGCCTTAATCTGCTCCCCCTCCTTCCCCCAACCGCAGGGTAAACCCCGAGTCACTCCGGAGTGGCTCCGGGTTCGCCCTGAGGATCCGGATCTCCCCTCAGCTCTGCGGCGATTACAAACCTAAATAAAGCCGATTTGAGAACGGAGGGAAAGGGAAGGGGAAAGGGGGAAAAAGAAGTTTTCGTTTGAATATTTCCTTTTGCTAATTGCTGGTGCTGCAAGTGTAGACCCAAAGGTAGAAAATAAACCTGCATCGTGAATACGAACATCACTCCCGATCTCTATATAAGAGTATCTATAAATACACATCTATTTACACACATCCAGGTATGCATAAGCGAAATGTACAGCAACAGTAACACAGCAGTGGGAGGGAAAAAAAGTTTGCTGATGTTGCAGGCTTACACAAAATTTACTTTTAACGGCTCATACTTTAGAAAGAAAAAGATTTACTCCGAATTCAGCTGGTTAAAGCAAAATGAAACAAAAGCTCACGTTAACATGACATGAGGTTTATTATAGGTCTGCTTAGAATGAAGAGGTAAGAGTGGGAAAAAATATGGACACTTTTGAGTCAGACAGAAATAAAATACCAACATTTCTGAGAAGCAATATTTATTGTCTTTTTTTTTTTGTCTTTTTTTTTTTTTAATGTAGAGACATGTCCTGAATTTCCCCAAAGCCTAGATTGGGAAAATAAAGACTTCTTGGCGTTATAAGTAAATCCGTCTGCAGAATCGAAGCAGCACCAACATTCAAAAAAACTGAAGAGGAAAATACAACAAAACACAACAATCTCTTTTTTTTTTATTCTTATTCTTATTATTTATGTAAATCAGGTCATCACTGGACAATAAACCAATTTCTACCCATTACCATAACAGCTTGTCTATAAAGAACAGAAAAGATTCAGATAGGATACTATCTAGTCAAGCGGGATTTTTTTTGTTTTATTTTTTCTTTCTTTTTTGTTAGTTTTTTTTTATACTTTTCGTTTTTAAATTCCCCCACCCATTCACAGAGGTATAGAGTCACAGATAAATAACCCAAAAACTACTTGCTCGCCATATTTACACATTCCCGTTAAATTAAGCATAAATAAATATATACAAACTCAATACTGAATGCCTCTCCACATTTCTTCTCAGGAAGAGTCAATAAACTGATATTTCTCACTGCATGGTCAGATTTTTCAAGAAGAGGAGGTGAAAGGGATCGTTTGGGGCATAAAAGGAGAATTTTTTATTATTTTTTTTCTTTCATCTTTCCAGATTCTCGTTCACTTTTTCAGAGCTTTGCGTTTGTTTGGGTCTTTTTTTGTTTTATTTTTTGCCTTTATTTCTCGCTGGCACACAGTGTTTCATCTCTCTCAAAATGTTCAGGCGTTTGCCAGTGTGTTTGGGGATGTTTTCTTTTATTTTTTTTCCCTTTGTATAAGAAAATATACTATTTGTAAAAAGCCTACGGTCTCTCTCACACAGGGAAGCCGGAGGGGAGGGGGAGGTTGTCTGGATCGATCTGGTAAATGCTTACGGCAGCTGAAACAAGCACCAAATTCTCCGAGAAATGTATTAAAACAGAGCCGGACAGGTCTGTGTGATAAACCGGTCAGAAAGAGAGGAGCAGGGGAAGGGAATAAGCCCTTTGGGCACAGCTAAAGGTCTTAAAACCATCCTTCCCCCCCTCCCTCCCAGCCCCAAATGCAAATTTGGGGATTTGGGGAGAGATTGGTCTGGGATGCAAAGGGACTTTAAACAGCTTCTCACAGAGAATTTCTATTAGGTGGGACAAGACACAACCCGATTTTAAAGAAACCATCGGGTTGTAAAAGGATTCCCATAAAGCTGGCTTCTTGTTTCCATCACATCTTGTGTGAATAACAACCAGGAAAAAAGAAGTCGGGGAGCATATGAAAATAAAGATCTTTCCAACGGGAAATAAAGAATTGTTATTAAAAAAAAAAAAAAAAGTGAGACTAAGAATGAAATAAAATTTACAGCAACCCACCTGTTTGGTTTGAAAACAAACTTTTCACGGTCTCTCCTCAAACTTTTCCCTTGAGTTACAAAGCAAAGCTGCCGTGTTAATCCTCCTGTTTATTGATTTATGATCCCGAGGAAACCAAATCTTTTAATAACTCAATTATCAGCTAAACGTCTGAGGTGCCCCGCCAACACAAGTAGTCGGGCTGGGAAAGTGGAGGGGGGCAGGAAAATACCTTCCAAAGAGAGGCTGAGTTTAGTTTGGGGGGAACCTCTGTACTCAGCACTAATAGAAGCCACCAAGAAATGGATAATTCCCTCTGGGACCAACACTAGGCTAGGGGGAAGGACAGAGAGATGTTCTCCTATCCTGTGTTTTCTGCCTGATTGCATTAAATCATAAAGCTCGGGAATTTTGTCTCCACACTTTGGGGAGCAAATAGGAGGAGGGCAGCCCAGTGCACTCAACGGGAATTTGGCTTTATTTTGCCTGAGCAATGCACAGCCTGGCATTTGCAGTTTGTCTCCTCCAGGTAGAAGGCACGACGGACAGACTGAAACTCTTCCCTCAACCTGCTCAAGGTTTAGGTCGTGGTTCAGGTGACCAAACCTGTGCCTAGGGGAGATTTCAGCAGCAGCAGGATCAGGTCCTCACATGTGTGAGTAGGTCTTTGCACAAGAAGTTCCAGAGGTTCCCTCTCCCCATTAACTCACAGTGGTGGTGGGATACTGTCCTCTGCAGTTAAAAGGAGCATCCCCTACGTTTCCCCAAAGACAAGGAAAGGCCATTCCCAACATGCCCCCAAAGCCTTCAGCTGGAAGATCTGGGGTGGCAGGGAAGAGGTTCCCATGGCCCTTCACGTGCAGCTGGGGAGGTGGAAGACTGAGAGCTAATTTGGGGTCTCCCCACACCCAAAAGCCCCACTGGGCTGGATGATGCTGGAGGGCTGGACCCACAAGCTCCTCACAAATCCTATTTGCAGGAGGCAAACAAGGCAACAAGGAGCTGTGCTTTCAGGTGGGGCCATTTGTTCCTCCCCAGATCCCCTCTTTCCAATTCCCGTGCATCACTGCTGGGCCATGCCCTACACTGGAGCCTGGATTGTCCTTCCCCGGAGGCCTGATGAACTTTAGGGTGGTTGGCAAAGGGTAAGATTTGGAGGACTGGGGGTTGCCTGGAGGTTGCTTTTCAATCTGGAGGTCCCCAGCCTGCTGGTGGGGCATCCATGATTTGACCACCACACCTCCTCTGGTGACATCCACAGGGATGTGACAATCCCTGCCGTAACCAAATCCACTGGCAGGGACATGCCAGGGTCTAAGACTGCCTCCAACTCATCCCAACATGGAGAAGGCTGCCTGCCTCAGCTCCCCCATCTTCTCACCAGAGAGCCCCCACAGCACTCTGCCCCAGAAGAACCAAAGGTACATGAGCAGGGAGCAGCTCGGAGGGGTCAGTGCTCCTTGGGGCTGGAAGATCCCTGGATTTCTATTGCCACATGTGCCCAAATCACAAGGAGAGAACAAGAGCTGAGACCTGGCTGCATGAAGATTTGAAAAGCAGAGCAGGCCCTGAGCTGTAATCATGTCTCAGAGAGCCAAGGGCACGAAGGGTGACAAGAGGATCATTTGCTCTTTTGTTTTGAGAACGTTTCGCTGAGGGATGTTGGGAGTATTGCTGAATTATTTCTCCCTCACTATCCACTTTGGAAGGTATCTCAAAATTAAAGCAAGGCTAAGGCTTCTCTCTCTCTCTCTCTCTCTCTTGTTTTGAGTTCAGGTGTGCCTGCTTGAAGCGGTGGGACTGAGCCCTGCAGCTTTCACAGGGATCCTAGGGGGAGGCCTGACAACACTGGAATTTTGCCAGTGACTCCAGGAGATTTACCCACACCCAGTTCTGACATAAGCAAAGAGATGTGTTAGTGCACGAGCCCTACCCCACTGAGAAACACATGCAATTACCCGACATGGCAGAATCCAAACAGAAATTCATATCCTTACACTTCGGCATTATTTTTACCAGAGAAGACAGAGAAATGTATGTTAAAAAAAAGAAAGAGAGAGGAAAGAAGTAAGACTTCCCCTTCACCCCCACCACCCCAGATCATATGCATAAGACATCCTGTCAGACACCAAACCACCAAGAAAAACATTAGAGTTAAGAAGTTTTTGCCCCCCTCACCACACCAACTTGTTCTAAAGCAAGAGTCACGAGACAATTTTTTTTAAAAAAAAGCTTTCTAAGAGAAACAGATTTCCTCAGACTGAGCTCAGAAATCAGGATATTCCCTGGCAAACCCTCCCCACTCCCATCACGAGGAGCCAGCTCACATGGCAACTCTTTCCTCCCTGGGTACAAAACCCTACTGCCAAGCAAGTGCGGTAACACTCAACACAGCTCTTATTTTCTTTGCAACAGTACACCGTGATTTCAACCTATATTTTTATCTCATTCAAATTATTCCCTTTGAGCTTCTTTAAAGAAGTGCACCTACAGAATTCTGTAACAACTGGCTTTGATTTGAAAAAGCAAAAAAAGCAAAAAAAAAAAAAAGTATCAGAATATCAGAATTGTGGATTTTTTTTCTCTGTACCTGATATATTGTGTAGGGATCTCTAGTCCTCTTTGAAGAAGCTCATAAGCCAAGCGGGCAAAGCTTTAGGAAACAGAAGAAAATAAAATAGTGCATACTCCTGAGAAAGAATTACATACTCATATCACTCATATTTTTGTTGTTGTTAACAGTTCTTTAAAAATGGGGGAAGATCTCTCTCACACACACTAGTCAAGGAAATTAAGGACTGAAACATTGGCATAGTTAGGAATATAAAACTCCCTAGAGAAAAAGAGGAGATCTCAGAAAATTAAGAAATCAGATGGTGCTGACATTTTACCAGACCTTACTTCCAAAATTTTGCAACCCATTATAGACAAGGCATTTTACCATCAAAGACAAAGTTACTAAATTACAAAGGTATGTTTGCATGCATTAATATGTGTGGCCACGCACACATATTTTCTACATATGTATATATGTATATATCCACATATACACATATATATCCACAAACATACATAGGATACACGCGCCCCCCGAGGGAGTCGGGTGTGCACATGCACAGATGCACACACAGAGGCACACACGCACCCAGACACACCTGTAAATGCTGGCAATCTAAACAGAGAGTCTGTCTAGACCAGGAAAAAACACAAAATAGTTCTTAAAAAATAGACTTGGCTGATTCAGCTGAGCCACGGCGACCCCGAACGTCCCTTCTGGTGGCACCTAAAGCTAAGACGCTGCCGTGAACGCAGCTGGTGTTGATGGCTTGGTGAGGGGTCTGGGAGCTCCCCTCCTTTCCTAGTCTAGACAGAACCAGGGTGGTGAGATGAGGTGGGAAGAGCTAAGGGGAATGAGGCCATGGGGTTGCTCAGAAAGGAACACTCTGGAAGATTGTTTTAGTCTAAGTGGAGACAAGATGTTGTTCAAAACAAAAAGAAGAATAAAATAAAAAAAAAATGATAGCAAGACAGACCGTGCAGCTCAAGAAATCAAAGCACTGACACCAAAAATGTTTCTCCGATTTCTTCCAATAAGTTATTCATTTCTTTCTTTTATTATTATTATTTATTATTATTATATTCCCCTCCCCCCCCCAAATCATTATTTAAAAAACGTGAAAGAACAGAAGTGGGGAAAAAAATCCTGGTGGTTGTCTTCACATGTTCCTGGCAAGAGACTCTGAACCACTGGTCTTGCGCCATTGTGCTCCTCTGATCTTAAATTATTGTCATTCTTTTATTATTATTTTTACTTTATTATTATTATTATTATTANCTTTTATTATTATTTTTACTTTATTATTATTATTATTATTATTTTGTCCTACCTAATAGAATTCCTCCAAAGCCCAATCCAGTATTTTTAAAGCTAAAATTAAGACGGTTTTGTTTAAAAGATTATCTCTCTCTTTTCTCCTTTTATTTATTTTACTTTTTTTTTCTTTTCCTTTCTTTCATTCTAATTTTTTTCCTCTCTCTCTCTCTCTTTCTCTCTCTCTCTCTCATTTTCTGTGTTTCTCTTCCTTGTCTCCAGTTTTACTACCTGGTCCTTCGCCAGATGTGTGCCTGTTAGCAGTGTTGTTGTTCAAGAACATCTTGTCCATGCCTTTGAGAGCTTCAGTCAGGTAGTTTTGGAGGGCCGTGAGGGCAGCGCAGATAGCGGGGGCCCCAAAGCCGTGAGTGATGAGGCTGAAGTGNTCCCCTCCCCCCCCCAAATCATTATTTAAAAAACGTGAAAGAACAGAAGTGGGGAAAAAAATCCTGGTGGTTGTCTTCACATGTTCCTGGCAAGAGACTCTGAACCACTGGTCTTGCGCCATTGTGCTCCTCTGATCTTAAATTATTGTCATTCTTTTATTATTATTTTTACTTTATTATTATTATTATTATTATTATTTTGTCCTACCTAATAGAATTCCTCCAAAGCCCAATCCAGTATTTTTAAAGCTAAAATTAAGACGGTTTTGTTTAAAAGATTATCTCTCTCTTTTCTCCTTTTATTTATTTTACTTTTTTTTTCTTTTCCTTTCTTTCATTCTAATTTTTTTCCTCTCTCTCTCTCTCTTTCTCTCTCTCTCTCTCATTTTCTGTGTTTCTCTTCCTTGTCTCCAGTTTTACTACCTGGTCCTTCGCCAGATGTGTGCCTGTTAGCAGTGTTGTTGTTCAAGAACATCTTGTCCATGCCTTTGAGAGCTTCAGTCAGGTAGTTTTGGAGGGCCGTGAGGGCAGCGCAGATAGCGGGGGCCCCAAAGCCGTGAGTGATGAGGCTGAAGTGAGTCAAGCAGCTCTGAATGCCCGGTTCCAAAATAGGGGTGGGCCGACTGTTTCCAATGGGCGTCCTGTCCTGGGCCAAGAGATCTGTAAATTCTTTACAAAGTTGCCTGCACAGAAGACAGAGAGGCAAAGAGAGGGAGAGAGAGAGACAACAGTGGTTAGGCTCATCCAGAAATTCTCTGTGACAGCCAAGGGGCAGGTTCAGGCCAAAAATTATCCCAAGACATGGGATGGGACCTTTCTGCCACCATTGTTTTCCTCAACAGTTCTTGGGGACCAGCCATGGTGAGCCAGCATCTCCCTGCTCAGAATGATGCTCTTCAGGGGATAACACCAGTTCTGGAGATTAAAATCTCTCCAGCAGCCACAAGGATGCTTCTGAAGCACTGTGAAAACCCAGCCCTGCTTGGTGGCTTCAGAAACAACCAGGCTGAAAGGGAGATGCACCATGGACCTGCCAAGCACCCATTGTCCTGAAGGCCTGACCCCGGCTCGAAGCATCTCCCACCAATGCTGTCCCTAAAGGAATGCACAGCCGTGCACTGACAGCTACTGGGTGGCACAGGGACCTGGTGCAGGGAAGGGCCAAAACAGAGCTTCTCTGAAACTGCTCAGGTTGGGCTGCCTTACTGAGAAAAATCAGGATTTTGGGACTCCAGACTGGCTTATTCATGGCATGAGGAGCAAAGTAAGCCCTACCCATTTTATTCTGGAGGTGGGGGGTGACAACCCAATTAACACATCAGAGTTGACACCTGGCTCGTGGTTGTTTGTCTGCACCTTTGAAAAATCAGATTTGATTTTTCTAATGAATTCACATACAAGCACTTTCTTTTGAATTACTCTGGTCCAAGAGACCTTCAAGTCAACAGGTACCTGGGTAACAAAGAAACCCTGGAGGCTGGTGGGGTTCCCATAGGAACAGTTTCTTTAAGGATACCCAAAGGAATCATTTTTTTAAGACAGGTGCCTACCCAGGGACTGGAGATAAAAAAGATCAGAATTAAAAAAAAAAAAAAAAAAAAAAAAAAAAAAAAAAAAAAAAAAAAAAAAAAAACTTAAAAAAAAAAAACAACCCCAACAAATACNAAGAAACCCTTAAAAAAGACATTCAGCCCTCATCCTCTGAAATTCTCTGAAATTCCCAGTGGGTTAAAGGTTTCAGAGGGTGGGGAAAGATAAAGGTCTACTTCTATGTGTATTATCCATTAAGAAAGTGCAAGAGAGGAAACTTTGAATTTGGAGAACAAACAGTAATGAGTCCAACATTTTACATCTTCAAAGAGCAAAGCAGGGTCTGCGAGCAATTAAAGTTCTGGGACATTAATATCTTCTGACCCTGCGGAAAAGGGCAATCAAATTCCAATCACGTCTAAAAAACATCTGGACAAATTTGAGCAAATGATTTTTCAACCCTCCATATATTTCTTTAAATTATACTGTCATCAGAAGCAAGCCACGTCCCAGAGCATGAAATAAATGAGAGCTGTTTGGTCTGGCATTTTTCTTTCTTTTCTTTATTTTTTTCCCCCTCTTTTTTTCCTGACAGACGAAGATGTGTGAACACTCAGCAGCCACTGCCGAGTACCC
The DNA here is from genome assembly GCA_013398115.1 of Falcunculus frontatus. Lineage (NCBI taxonomy): Eukaryota > Metazoa > Chordata > Aves > Passeriformes > Falcunculus > Falcunculus frontatus. The sequence continues at coordinate 670,349 of VZRV01007593.1, forward strand.
GAGCAAACCATGAAGCACCCAGTGAGTAGCCTGGGAAGTATAGCCTGGTGTAAATCATCACATACAGCACACCCACCGAGGAAGTCCCAAGAGAGAGAGATAGATTAGGGGGGCCAAATCGAGAACCATTAGCAGTGCATGGTGGTGGGCTTTTATTTTTTTGTTGTTCTTCTTCTTTTTAAATATATTTTTAATTAAATCGTATGGGAAACATTGCAATTTGGTAGCAGACAGACAGGTGTGTGTGAGCAGCAGGAGGGAAAGACAGACACACTGTGGAAGCAAAATATAAAATTTTGGTCCACTTTGCATAAAGATTATTTAACTGGTGTTGGCTTGGAAGTGATGTACAATAGATAGGGGAGCATCGCCTCCAGCCTCCATAGGGGCAGGGTCTGCTGTCAGGAACCCCACTTCAGAGGGATGCAGAGGTCCTTGGGCAATTCGAGCATCCTTCCTCCCCGCGGGGATGTTGGAATTTAGAGCCTGGAAATTCCGTCTGCTTTCCAAGCGGGCTCAGAGGAAGAGTTTGAGGAGAGGGAGGGTTTTCTCGGAGAAGGGCAGAAGGGGGTTGGTTAACTTGGCACTCACTTTGTAGCAAGCAGCATGTTTTTCCTGGAGTGGAGGTCGCTGGGGTCCGTGTGCTGTCTGTTCAGGTACTCAGAAACAGCTTTGGCTGGGAACTCCGTTTCACAGATGTACCCAAAATCCCGAGCTAAATGAACGGCCTCACCTGGAGGGAACGAGACGGGGATTAACACCTCCGGGCACCGCCGGCCCCGGGCTGGGCTGGCTCGGACGCGCCGGGACACCGGGCGGAGCCCATCGCTCCCCTGGAAGACACCAGCTCCTTTGAGCCGTGTTTGCAAACGTGTTATCATCCCTTCCACCTCAGGGACAGGCTCCGTAGCATCCCTTCCACCTTAGGGACAGGTGTGTGCTGTCCAGTTGTGTGTTTTCCCCCCACCAGCCCTATTTTGAGGACAGAAGTCGATGGGACAGATTTTGAGCTGATGAGATTTGTCTTTGCTACCCTGCGCTTGTGTCGGTCTGTACCCATCAGCTGCTTGTGCAGAACGGAGGGAGGAGTTCACACACACACCCATCACACACACACACAACTTTAAAATTAACTGGGCCAAAGGAAAATGCGAGGGGAAACTGGTCAAAGCCTGAAAGACTAAGGACCCAAACTTCTCTTAAGAGCAGAGAAACCATTCCTGTTTCAATACCTCAGATCATTGTCCAAAATCTTACAGACGTGGATGTATTGCTAAGATTAGTGTTGATTCTTTGTGGGACGTTATATACACGTTTTATCCACACACACAGAGCACTTGCATAATTATCACAGTTATCACCACATCTGTAAAATTATGGAGATAACTGCATTTAGCCCCATGGCAATTTAACAATCTGCATTTTTAACTGACCATCATACAAGAACTCCTATCTGCCCGGTGGAAAGATAACTAATGGGAACTTTTTCTGTGAACAAAATAATTATTATCCTAACTCTAATTCTAATTCATTTTTCTTGCCTGCCTGGTTTCAGGTTTCTTGCCTACAGAGGTTTGTGTCATCCAGCTCCTACTGATGTACTTCATGCCACGAGAAGAAGACAGTAGCTGCAGAAAGGAGGAAAAGAGGAGGGGGGAAAAAAACCCCTCAGACTCTAGAGGGATTCCACCAGATTATAGCTCAGCCCCTCTAGAATAAAGCGTTAAACCCTTTAAAGCATCGCCCGAGGGACGAGGGGGAAGATTTCCTACACGCAGGTATGTCTAATAACTCCAGGACCACGTTATTTTTAACTCTAGGGAGTTGCTTTCCAACGTCATCTCCTGCTTTCCAATGCTTCTCGCTAATCATCAAACCGGTTAATGAAGGCGAGAGCACCCGGCAGAGCCTGGAGGGGGGGTTCCCGAGCCGGGCAGGGTCCTCCCAGGCAGCGTTCGGGCAACGCGGGCCGGGACCGACCGGAGCATTCCTGTTCCTGGCGATACAGGAGCAGCTACGCTAAAGCCTGGCTGCTGGAAGGGAAAAAAAAAAAAAATCCCCCCAAAAAACGGAGATAAAACTCCGTCAGGTGTAGTTTCTTCCACAAGGAGGGAGCTCTCTGGAGACAAACTGTTGATTTGTAAGGGAATCAGGGGAGAGGAGGGGAATGTACACCTTACTGCACACTTGACACAGATTTTAGCACCACTACACAACCCCACCGGCTTTTCAACCTCACGCCAGCTTCGGGGAGGGGCTGGTGCTGCTGCGAACAGAGTGCACGGTGTTCCACACACACCGCGGGGGTGAAGCTGCACTAACAGGGCGCTCAAGGGCACTTGTGCCCCCGAAATGCTTCACACCTCCTATAGCGAGACCCTATACCGTGTAACCTACACTGAGCCTTGCACTCTCGGCATCGCACACGTGCGGGTACCAGGAGGAGCTCCCGCCCCTCAGCCCCCGTCTTTTTGCGAGCCTTCCTTCAAGCGGCAAGGTCTTGTCGCTCACACAGCTCAATCAAAAGAGTTGAAAAGTTAATATCTAGCACAAATATTTATGCTCACTTATACCAGAGGAGATAAGTGGATTATTTATACGCCTCTCGGTGTGTATGTGTAATGCAGATACATATAATTCATAATTGCATCCATGCTATTCCAGTTAGGTTTTTTTGGAGGAAATCCAACTTCTCTTAGCATAAACACGCACATAACCCTAAACTTATGAGTGGCTCTAAATTTTCCTTGTCGATACAGTAACAACAAATCAAAGAAACGTGCTGGCCACCAAAATGACATTAGTTGACTTGAAATTACTTGAAACTTCAGTCTCCCCTCTCTCCTTCCTCATGAGTGGCTGCTGTCTTTGTTCAGCTCCAGCTCCCTAAAGGGAAACCGAGCTCTGCTATTCTTAAATTGCTCTGCTTTCAAAAAAAAAAAAAAAAAGTTATTTTGTATTCTTTCTCCTCACTGAGCATCTTGTAGTTGCCATAAATCAGCTCGGGAGGAGCGAATTAGTGGGAGGATGGAGCAGACCTAGAGTCGGAGATCACAGGGTGGAAATTAATAGCAAAGAGGAATGGGACTGCCCTGCAGAATTACGCATGCACACAAATGTACACATATATACCCACACATACACACACGGAGGGATCAGTGATCCTCAAGCCAGTGACTTCATTTTTGGGAATGGGATCCTTAACCTTGCTGTTGTTCCTCCTAACCCGCCCTGATTTTCACCTCTGTGAGGTTTTCCCACCTGATCCCGAAAGTTGATGGGTTTTAATTTTTTCTCTTTTTTTTTTTTTTTTTTTTTTTT
>VZRV01007593.1:673688-753688 GCA_013398115.1 Falcunculus frontatus
TTTTTTTTTTTTTTTTTTTCTGTTTCTGAATGTCAGACGAGCTCAGAGCAGGCAGGGGTGTGAAGGGAGCTGCGACCCTCGGCTTACCTTCCACCAGGGAGGTGAGTAAAGTGACATTTGCGGCCTTACGCCTGCCGGCTGGTAAATTCAAACCGATTTTTTCTAGCCTTTCTCGCAAAGATCTCCCCCCGTTTTTCGATTTGGCTCTAGAATTGCAAAGAAATTAACATCGTGATTAACCCCGCAGTGTTCCTGGAAGAAACATTTAGTCTGTGCAGTCAGCGGAGCTTAGGAGGGTTTTCACTCGACGTTAAGGACTCTGGGGGTGTTGATTTCTGCTCGGGTTTGCTGAGATTGTCTTAATTTCTCCCAGGGGTGGAAGTGGAGATGAACCCACTTTTCTCTTAATTTTATCCAGGGAAATTAAATAACTCCAAATAGCAATAATTAATGGAAAGATTCTGATCTAGAGAGCAAATGTGTTCCTATTGTATGACACCAACTTGTACTAAGATGGAGTAAAGGTATGGGCAGGAAGGCAGAGGAGAATTAAACTCTCTGTTATTCCAGGAAAGAGCCAGAATGGGACGAGGGGATAAAAAACCAAATAAAACTGAAAACTTCGAAGGGAGTGTGTGAGCGCCTGTGGATAAATTGAAAAGGAGGGAAATATTTATTGAATCGTTTCGTGCGTGTGAGTGTGTTCCTATGCGAGGAGGCGATGCTGAGAGGAAGAGCTCACCTGAGGCAAGGCGCGTTATAAAGAGGGAACGGACTGCCTGGGGGAAGATTGGAATATCTGTCGGAGGTTACTGATAAGGGCAATAAAAGGATGAGTGAGCTATACGTGGGAAATTCAGAGCTATTGTTCGAACGCCCATACATATGTAAACCCCCAGGGATGAAATCTTGCCACCTGCGAAGTCAGAAGAGTTTTGGCACCTAAGAGCAGAGTCTATCGCAACTCTCTCCTAATTCTTACTTAAAATTTGTTTAGGAATTAGCAGTCAAACTTAGAGAAAGGAAACCAGAAACTACAGAGAAGCCAAACTGGCTTCCCACTATTTTATATCGAGGTAAATAGGGCTGGATGGCAGAATTGCAAGAGAGTAGCTTTCTATATTTCATCTGCTCTGAACCAAAATCTTGTTTAAAATTTAGATTCAAGATAGGAACTGAAGTCAGCAGCAGCCAATGATTATGGCTTGGGCCTCCTCCAGAAATCTGCTGAAGTTCAATAATAATGTTTCTTTACCTTGGTAATCATATTTTCTACAGAGCATCTCTCAGATGTTCTCCCTGCTCCATTTGTAGTTGTACAGAAGGAGCAGGCAGGTTAGCTGTAAGTAAAAATCTGTAAGTAAAAGTCCCTGGCAGCTGAGCAATGATTACAGACATTCACGTGGACCAGGAGCTATTTTAGGAGACCCTAATTCTCACGTGTATATTTGGGTGACTGACCGCGTGTAGCAGAACTTTGCCTCTCGTCTCTAGACATGGAGCCAGAGCCCTTGACGTCATCACAGAATTTTTTTGCGGTGGCGAGGAGGGGAACCCCAAACACCAACTTCATTTTAAAGCTCCTTATAGCCAACGTATCCCAACTGCTGCTACAGGAGTTGCCAAGATATTTCCTCCTCTAAGATTAGCAACTTTTAAACATGATCTGAAGTTCATTCATTTTTCAGTTTGTGTGCATTTGTCCCTGTCTAAAAGTTATGCTTTTTATTCCAGTCTACCTCACAGACAGAAAATTAAATCTTGTACCCTCTCAGCCTGAGTGGGTGAGCCACTACCTCAAACTGTTCCCTCATGGCTTCTCCCCTGTTGTGACTGGAGATAGAGCCTTAGCTCATCTTTCTTACAGACAAGTCGTGCTGACAATTCACAGTCCCTCAGGCACTGCCAAGAAGAAAAAGCCCTTTCTCCCTGGTAGCCTTTCCAGCTAATGGCCTCAGAGCTTAAATTCTTGTTGCTTCTACATAAAAGCACAGTCTCACACTTGTTATGATGGAGTGGACCTCAGCGTTATTCCTTCATCCTCACTTTCTTCAGTACCAACAACTCCAACTATTTTGAGGGCTTCAGCAAAATCCACCAGGACATTAGTGGGTGATTTGCACAGATGTTAAGCAGCAAAGGCCTCAAGCCCAGCTGTGAGTAATTCTTCTAGCAACTTTCTCTGTGTGAAGCTCTGTTTCTGACTTTCAGAGCTACCTGTTGGTGGCTTTTCTTCAGTCAGGTACTTGCCTACCTCACAGTTAGCCTATCAGATCCCTACCAACTTCCCGTGTGACACCACGTGCCATAATTGACATAATTGCCTGATCGTTATTGCCATACAGAGGAAGCCTCGTGGGTTTATCTAGGAAATCCCTAGAAATACATCAGGTCCTGAAATAATTCCAGTTCATCCTGAAACACGCCCACCATGGCATTTTATTTTGTCCACTTTCTAAGAGAAAAGTGTGAGGAGGAGAAAAGATAGAAAGTGTGTGCATGGACAAGGGGGAAATCCTTAGGTCTCAGTTCCTTCATTTGTGTCTAAACAAGGCCAAATCTTTCTCTCTTCTCCATACATTCATCTCAATGTCTGAACACAGCATATTTTCGCCTTATCACCAGCATCACACGCACAGGCTCTGACAAAAGGACCGATGCTTATTTGAAATCATCTGTACTGTTGACCAAGGATTTCTGGTGCACGCGTGGGGGCCCAGACACATTCACACATTTTGCCCAGCTTCTTACCTTCTAAGTACTCCTCCTAGGAGGGACGCGTTCAGACACTCTGGAGGGGAAAGGCGTCTTTGAACTTCTCCCACAGTTACTTTATACTTTGAAGTTGAGCTAAGCAAAGACAAACGGCCAGGTACAGAGCAAAACACCTCTCCGGTATTGACTGAAATTCCACCCAGGAAGCCATCTTTATTCATCATCAAAGAAGTAACAGATTTTGGAGGAACCGGAACTGGAGAAAGAAAAGGGGAGGAGGGGAGAGAGAAACCATCACGCCACGAAGGAGCACAGGATATCCACAGTCTCTCTGACATGCACAGAACAGCAAAATGAAAGGGAATTTTGAATCTCTGGCTACCTCCAGCAACCTAAAGGGTGCTGCTCCCCCAACCTCTAGGAAACTGCTCCATGAATGATGGATGGAGAGAAGGGTGGTACAGTACATCCTCTATGCAGGGTTTGATCATTGGGAAATAAAATACATATTGGCAAGCACCTGGCAACTTTCGGGTTTGAGCCTGTGTCTCACCCAGAGCCCCCCGATGCCTTTTGTACAACGGACAGCGCCTTTCTGGAGGGGAAAAAAAGAGGAAAATTTACTTTTTTTTGGCTAATGTTTCCATTACTGCTAAGCTGAGCCAGGAATAAATTCACTACACAAAGGGAGTTGCTGTCTTAAATGAGTATCAAGGCTGGAGGATACAGCAATGAGAAGACAGCTCTGTTATTGCTTTGTGTTTTTATTAAGTCTGGTTTATGAAATAAAATGAGTCTTTTCCTTCAGAAAAATGAACACCAGGAAAAAATATCTGATCTAACCATGGTGTTCTCCACTCTGGTCATATTGTGCTGTCCGTGAATTAGTAGGAACTCTCCTGCCCCTAAATAAAACTGATTTAGTTACTGCAACATGTATTTAAAAGTAGTTATAGGGAAAAGTAAAAAGAGAATGATAAAGTGAAACTAAACAAAATAAAACCATGTTGTTCTCTCCAAGATAAAACGAAGTATTTATTTTCTCTGAGAAACCAGTGAGGTTATTTTAAGAGTAACCAAGGGGATTATAACAAACAAATTCCTGTAATAGCAACCAGACACACTCAGAAATAAACAACAAAATTGGTTAAACTAAAACTGAGAGCAATTCCCCCGTGACATGAATTTTGTTTACAAATGAACTTAAATAGCTCTCTCATAATTGTGTGTAACTGTTATGATTTACAGCAGGTGCTCTAATCAATCACCCAATCACTTTAATTTATAGGGAGCCTCACTGCATTTTCCCAGTTGTTTCATTTCTGCAAGTAATTGATAACAAACCATACTTAAGGTATGTTTTATGCAGGAGTTAATAAGAGCTGACAGCTGCTACTGCTGCTTCCTCTTGGATCTGCGGCAACACGCGTTTCCTTATAGAAAATATACACTGAAATTGGGGCTTTTGCTGGTGGGAGAGCCCTGGCAGTCCAGCGGGCATGTTTCAGAGGAGAAGACTAATTGATTACACACCCTCTTCGAGCAGATACTGCTCCACAATCTCCCGTTTCCACTCAATCAATTGCAAAACCAATTCGGCAAATAATAAGGTTCTATTATGCACATATGCCAGCTATTTAGGTAGTTATAATACATGTCAGTTAAGTCATAAAAGCCCTGTTTATTTGCAACATATCTGGAGAATCAAACCATTAGGGTTGAGCGGATATTTAAGTCGTCTGGAGCTGCTAAACAATAAGATCGGGTATCCTAATATATTACCAAGTGCTAACTACTGGGCAATTGCCAATTTTATAACCTCAGTGCATGGAATAGACACAACCGTGTTTCACTGTTTTTATTACAGATCATTTCCTACTGCCAGACCAGACCCCCACAATAAAAGCTCTATAACAGCTAAAAACCAAAAGGCATGTCTATTTTAGATATACATATTGCTTCGTATGCCTTGTATATAGTCTCCAGTATAAACAAATTATTTTGAGTGGCTTGACTTCAGGGAATTGGAAAGTGAAATGGATTCCTATTTCTCTATTATTTTTAGTTAGGCACTTTATGCAGCTCATAAAGGCGGTTTCAAATAGTTTGAGAATGGCTCAGAAACAGTTATAAAAGAGTTAGAGGCCCGCTCCTGCTTTCGTTGCTATTATTAGGAATTTTTTTGCCATTGATTCTATAGGAAAAGACTCGTTTGTATATCAGAGGCAGTTCCAGCAGACCAAAAAATTGTATTTATGTTTTCCCTCTCGTTACACATAAATATATCTCTTATTTCATGCACAATGATCTGTTTGAGTGAAACATCTAGTAGAAAAAATAGAAATTAAAAAAGGAAAAAAGAGTTTGATTAAAACAGGGCCACCAGACAGATTTTCATGACTGGCATTTTTTTCTTGGGACAAACACATGGGTTCTGCAGTTCGAGTACACCTTTACCGTGGCTATATTTAGTGACCAGTTTATCAGGTCACTGTCCAGTGAACTGAGAAATTAAACAAGAGGCAGCAATTCCATGAACATCTGATCTTAGTCCAAGCTCACTAAAGAGAGAAGGACCCGTGCAATGCTTAAATGTACCTCACCCTGCTCTCTCTGGCCTTTCGGAGCACTCATTACATTAGTTAACCTTTGAATTATGGATTTTCACGTGCTCGGTGGTTTTTTTTTTACCCCTTGCAAATTGCTTTTGGGAAGCAGGCTGGCTCCCTTTCCTGCTATGCTGAGAGCTCAGCTTGTCCTCCGAGCAGTGTTTCCTTGAAAAGGACGGTATGAGCAAACCCATCAGCTGGAGTCTGATAGCTCTGAACCCATCTGAGCGGCTTGCCAGGCGGTGTAAGCATATCTATCGCAATTTCATAGCTTCAGAGAGATCTGTTCTATCTGGGCTCTGTATCTTCTGTAAATTACCTAATGCTGCCTCAAAAAAGTGTTTGCCATGGAATGAATTATCTCTATCTATATCATATCTATATGTTTATCATGGCTGGAGCTTTTCAGATACAGCCCAGACATCATCAGAGATAACAGAACGTGGAGCTTTTGTGGGTGAGGAGATCTCCACGTCCGTGCGTGCAGCTGCATGTGTCAAATCCCTGCGCGTATGTAAATAAACCCGAATGCGGAGTATATTTTTAGCCGATATCAACTTCCCCAGCTGGTTAGGGACTGCCACAACTGCTGAAATGACACAGAACAACACACACGTACCCACGCAGTGTCCCCACCACTCCTGCTTTCACTTTATCCCATTTAGTTCTTGTTATTCCCAGCAGAAACTGTTCGATTTTCTTTCACTCCCAGACTCTGTTTTCTGCGTGTGTGTGAGCACTCACAAATACATCATTCCCCCTTTCAAAATCTCCGCTTTCTCCCTTCCTTTAGACTTCTTTATTTACCTCCTTTGTCTCTCTTTTTTTCCTCTCCTTTTCCACCCCTTTCTCTTTTTCCTCCCTCTTTTTTTTTTTCTCTCCTCCTGTGGTTACTTGCAGCCTCTTTGTCATTTCTCCCCCTTCCATTTCTCTTCAGCTTATCAATAAACCGGGAGAGCAACAGTAGCCGCTTGATTTGTTAGTAATTATAAGCATACTGTTCCTGCAAACGGGATCTCTAGATGAGTGAGATCGCTTTAAAACGACAGCAGGAAATGGTGGGGAAATGGAGCATGGCGAAACTCAGCGTGAAGCTTTCAGTTCTTTACATGTTTACAATTTTCTGTGCATACATTAAGTCTTAGGCCTCTCTTTTTTTTTCTTTTTTTTTCCTTTTTTTTTTTTTTTGGTGGTGGTTTTCTGTTGGGTTGCTCGCCAAAAACGTGTGAAAATGCGCACGAATGTGAACGGACAAGTGGAAATGGGGTGAAAAAAGCTGTTTTAACGACAGTAAAACTAAAGAAATAGTATATTTACGTCCTGCAAACAGCTGTTTAATAAGGTTTTAAGCTATGGATATCACTGCTATAACCCAGGTGAATAATATGGTAGTCGAACAGTCAGTCAAATAATCAATCAGAAGAAATATTTCTTGTGTTTCTTACTAAGAAACGTCGTGGACAAAATAATTACTAATATCTATTAAACAACTTTCAAAAATTTTTTACTCTGCCTACTGGACTTTAAATGAGTAAAAAGTTCTTTGTCCGTCCTAACAACAGGACTTTGCTGCTGGATCTGACTCTGTAGCCAAGCCTAAAACGTCCGGGACCAGCGTCTTAGCCACTGAAACTAAAGGACACGGATCTTATCTTAATTTTAAGGAGCAAATATGAAAATTGCGTGTTCATCTCCCATTTCCTTCTGTCCCCCTCGTCCGCTCCTCTCCTCCAACCCAGTCCCCGTCCCCTGAAAGCCGGGGCTGAATTTCAAAGTGGAATGTATTCCCTCGAAACTGTTTTGCACTTAATTAAAGGGGATCCTTAGGTTCAGTGGGCAATCCAGGAATAAGCACGAAACTGAGTGGCGCTGAAGCAACATCTCTCGAGCCCCAGATCTATCACCTGAAAAGCTGAGGCCAGAGTGGTTTCCAGTTAATCATTTATCAGCTGCTTCAAGGGGTGGGGAGGAAACTCGTGCTGGATTATTAACAGCTAAAAACAAAAGGTTAAGACACTTTTCTTTCGTGTGTTTCTTTAAAATAGGGCTAACAACGGAGCGTGTTTGCAAGGCCATGAGTTAAGGTCTTCAAGTCAAAATGGCCTTTCATGCTAAATCAGGTGTGAGTGTGCAGGGATCGTCAGAAACAGCTGAAAGTAAATAAATACATCAGAATAATTTTAAGGTCACTGACTGTGCCCCAGAGTCACAAAAATTAACTTGGGACTCAGGCCATGTAAGGTTTTGCAGGAAGACAACTTCTTTCACCACAGAGAGTGCCAAGCAAATTTCAGATGAGCATTTGACAAGGGGACCCAATCGTTTATTCCTGACACATGGAAAACCTTCCCTTCATTTCAGCCAAAATCGAGGGAAAGGCCTCAAAACATGCAGCTGGTAAGCTCTGAAAGCTGAGTTAAATCTGATATTGATGCTCTTGGTGATTATCATCATCTTGATGATTTATCTGGCTCCCTCCCTCCCACTCCTACCACCCAAATCCTAATGGAAGTGGGAGTTAAAGATGATTTTTTAATGTCTCGTTGGATTTTTAGACTGTTAATGTACCGCATCCTTCTCATTATTAGTTTATTGATTGTTCATTGACCAGCCCCCTTCAAATCGTATTAACCACCCTCTGCCAGTTTAGATTAGGGGAGTTTAAAAAGCACCTTTCATTATTTCAGCGCCACCACCACCACGGTGGAGTTCAGGCTTGGTAGCTTAATGCTCGCTCTAATGGGGCAGCTAAGAGACAAGGGGCCACGGTCCCTGCCTATTGCATTAATAGCTCAAAGGGGGCTAATACAGAAAATTAGCCTTAAACGAGCTCTGGAGATCTCCAAATGAAAGAGCCATTTATCACGCTGGCTACCTTCACTCCACTCGTTTGCTCTCTCTACTGGGAACAACTCATTTCCTCTTAACTAAATTACTTCAGAAATGTCAAGTAAGCTCAGATAGCAAACATAACAAGAGCCTGGGTATATGTAATCTGTTGTGTGGGATCGATATGTGAGATAAATCAATAGCCGTGTATGAATCCCTATATAATATTCTTAATATTTTGGCAAACCTTTTGCATAGAGAGATAATTCCCTCTGCAGGCCTCAAAGACCATAAAGGAACAGACACAGCCTGGGTGATGTAATTAAGTTTAGGCTTCACGTCCCCATCATACTTTTCCCACTACTTTGCAATTAAAGAATTTGAGGCACTGAACTAGGACTGGGTGAAGCAGACCCCCTGCGACCCTTGTCTATCAAATATGTAACCCAGGAGTGTTCCACTGCACAAAAATCAGTCAATACCCGTGTGTCTGCCTATCTATCTGTGCCATCTTCCTGCAAGAACGACTCACAGAGTTTAAATAACTTGTTCTTGTTTCAAAGTACATCCTCACATCTACAAACTGCAGGGAACAAAGCGAAACTGATACTGAACGCTCTCTGCATTGCCCCTTCCCTTGTCCTGATTAAATATTGACTGCCACAAATGTGACCTGCTATTTATTACCCATTTCTTTTCCTCTGCACCCAGAAACTCACTGTGAAAAAAAAAAATAAACCCAAAAAAACAAACCAAAACAATATTCATTTATGCTGGAAAGTTCATTAGAGCTCAGCATTACTTCTGAGGAACAAAATGCTGCTACAGCGACTTTTAAACAGTTGCAAATGCATCTCAGGCTCTTTTTTAGTAACCTTATTTCCAAAGAGCATGTGTCTCCTGTTCGTCATGTGTAAACTCAGAGTATCTCTCCTTCTGGCTGCAAATAGGCACAAGTAATCCCACCTAGATGGGACTGGGTCTCTTTAGGCGGCAGCTGCTCCATCTGGGGCCGTTTCAATGCCCACACACACAAAGCACACCTAAATATATGCCTAATACATATAAAAACCTATACCTAATATGTAATAATTACTGGCATTCACATTCTAGTGCTACTCGCTGTCTAATTGCACCACCCAGCACGCACATGGAACGTCTGTGCTGTCCTCGTCAGCTGAAGGAGGGAGAGACACAGGCGCGCGTGTGTTTGAAAAAAAAAAAAAAAAAAAAAAAAAAAAAAAAAAGGTATTTTGGATTGTGTATTCCGCGAAAGACCAGCACGGAACAACCTTAGAAAGGAGTCTCTCGACCACAAATCAAGTACCAATTAATCAAATACACCCAAGAGGGAGTGTTTGAGGTGTCAAGTGGGGGTGGGGAAGGGGGAGGAGAGTGAGAAAAAAAAAAAAGCCAAAAACACAACCAGAAACCGTCAGGTTACAGACCCTGAATAGAAACCCCACCAAACATTCAAACTGAACTCAAACAGCAGAAACAAACAGCCTTTTGTTTTGTTTTGTTTCTTTTTAAAGTTAAGTAACTTTCTGTTTCTTAAAAAAAACCTCCCCAAACTCTTCGACCTTTCAACCGATAGTCATAAATGGTGCTGTCAAATGGTCTTCAAGTTTTCATTTGTCCTCGCTCAAATAACCAGACCTTGATCGTGTGTGTGAAAGAGAGACCGTACGTGGAGATTTAAATTTTAAAAAACCCCAAAAAACCAACGACAAAACAAACAATGAATACACGGAAAGACCTCATGCTGCCTTCAACACATTTCAGATAAACACCCTCCCTGTTATTTTGCTTTACATCCTAGAAGATCGTCGCTGTTAAACTATTTGTGCGCATTTGACAAATAACAAGGTCCTGGAGATAACTGCCGTTGATAGTAAGCATAAGGGACAGCATTTTTAAGCCTCATCTCTGGTACTTAAAATTGAATCTAGAAATAGAAACTCCTTAGATAATTAAAGATAGCTTTCCCTCCATTTGCAGCGTGTGATCTGTTTAATGTCTATCAGCATAACACAACACTAATCGCTAAGCATCTTCGAGTGACTGTCAGAGAAATGTAAAAAAATTAAGCAGCTGCAATACGCCCAAAATGAGTTATTGTAATTACATTTAATTAGTTTAATTAGTTAATTATTTTGCTTACAGCTGTACAAGAGACTGCAAACATTTGTTAATATCACATTCGCTTTAACAGTATGGGGTGATTCTGCAGTTACACTAAATCATGGGCGCATATGTAGAAAGATGTAAAAAATGGGCATGGGGAAGGGAGGAATCTTGGAGGAAGGGGGGAATCTTGGAGGGAGCGGGGAAGGGGGCTGAGGCTGCCTTTCCACGGGCATCTCCTTCTCTCCTCTCCACGTTTGATTCGCCTGGGAAATACATTTAAGCCCCAAAGGGAATCAACCCCTTCCCCTATTAAAGGCCAAGGGGTCCCCGTCGAAGACTATCGGGGGGAGGAGGGGAGGGAAGGGGGGCTGTGGAAACGGCACGGGAGCACGGGGTGCCCCATTAGAGAGCATTTGTGTAATTAAACCCTTTGAAGGGCGGGGGAGGCGGGGATATAAACTTTTCCTTTCGCATGTCTTATCCCTTCACTCTATCTGCTGATCCAATCAGCTATTCATCTTGCTGCCACGGGTGCCTGCTTCCCGGAGAAATTCATTGCCCCAAAGTCAAAATATATCATGAAGATATCGCTACACAGTAAAAGTTTGTCTAGCTCGTTGGAATAATCCATACCTTTTTTAATGACAGACTGGTCCAATAAGTTCATACCGCTGTTATTGGCATCTTCAACTGACTGTGGATATAAAAACATCACTATTCAAATTGACTGGATATTAAAGAATCGCGTACATAAATCATGTCATTCCAAACTGGAGTCCCTGTTATTTCCATTTATATTAATTCACTGGGGGAGGAGGGATTTTTTATTGTTGTTATTATTACTATTATTATTGCTATTATTATTATTTCCCCAAATCGAGAAAGAAATGAAATTCTTACAAATTATATAGTCTTCCAATAAAACAAAAGGAGGTGTGGAGCATATGGGGTGCAATACTGGTTTTGTTATCTTATAAAACATAGATATCACATAGACTCTTTGCATTCCATAAAGCTTTATATTTCTTCCTTAGAAAATGTGGCAATTTGGCAACATCTGCAAGATCTATTGCGTTACATAAATGAACACGATTAAGGACAACTTCAGTGCTCCCTCCCCTTTCCTCCCCCTCCTCCTTTTTCTTTTTTGTTTTTTTGTTTGTTTGTTTAACCCTGCTACATCTTAATAATTCAAGGGCCATTTACTTTTTATATATCATAGTTTACATTATGGACTTTTAATTAAAGCCTGAGCCTTTCGGAGCGCAGTGCAACGCCCACATCATATAGGGGATGAGCAGAAAGAGATTTACAGCTCACGAGGTTGCTTCCATGTCCTGAATTAGTGGGGACGGGGAGGGAGGAGCGGGGATACACATTATCGAAAGTATGAACCATCAAATTGATTGCCTAGGAAAAAAAGTCTCCCGATTTCAAAGCCTTGCTTTCCCCCTTTTCCCCCCTCTCTTTTCAGCCCGCTGAGGAGCACACCTGTTATTATGGCATTAACTTCTTTAGCAGGGAAGAGAACAAAGAACGGGCACAGAGGACACAGCAAATGTTGGGTTTCATTTCTCAAAACGAAAGTGGGATATACAAAAAAAAGCCCCAAACAAAACAAAATTGCTGCTGAATCTGCGTTCGACACGGTAAAATCATCTCCGAAAGAGGTGTCATAAGAACAATTTATTGCAGAATTCCGACAGGTTCCTTTTTAGGGTAAATTCTGGGGAAAAAAGGGGACCTGTGGGCTTCTTGGCTTTATTATTTTATTTTCCCCATTACTATTTCTAAAGTAGGTTTTCCCATTACTATTACGAAAGGGTTTGGGTTTTTCAGTGTTATTGCTTATCTGGGGAGTTGTCACGTTTTTCCTTGGTAAGCAAAACACCTTTACAGCAAAGCAATGATTTACTTCACCATTATTTTAACTTTATCTTTGCTACTCCGAGAGGCTGAGCTTATCCGGATCCGGCCCTTATCTTCGTCTCTGTGCTCAGCAGAGACATTCCAGACGGAATGCGATTTAGGAGAAAATTACATCTCCCCAAAATGCGATGGAACAATATTTTCTATGAGATCTTTCCTTTCATTTTCTTTGAATCCACCCTCAAACGAACGCACACACAGAGCGGTGCCTTATGTGCTGTGTTTGGGCATGGCTGTGTCTCTCTCTCATAATCAATAGGCTACATACCTAAAGGGCACAAAATAAAATTACAAAGTCTTCCCTCCTTTCCCTGAGCAGCTTTCAACGAGGGATGATGAGCAAATCCTGCAGCCTGCTGGAGTGCAGCGTGGCGCACCTCGATGGCACAGAATTGGAGGTAAACGTGAAACATCACCTTGTCTTTTATATTTTTTTCCATCTTTCCTCCTTACCTCACCTTATCTCTGGAGTCGATGGTTGCACACAGCCTTTATGCGTGTGCGTGCACTCCGCTCGCTCCATCAGCAACGTGGGTTAGTTGTTGTAGTTAATGAGAAGACTCCTGTCTGATTTTCTATCTAATTACGCCCTCCTGCTGGGTTTTTGTACAGGATATTCGCTCAGCATGCTGGCAGTTAATAGTCACAGAGAGGATCGTAAAGATTTAATTAGGACTGCATGCGGAAACGTGGAAAAACAACTCAGACTTTTAATTACTAGACTTCTTTAGTTAAAAGTGATACCAGGGGTTACTTTATAAGAGACTTGGGTGTTTTGGTGCAACTTAACTTTCCGTGTCTCTAGCTAGCACGTAGTAGCAGTGTGAGTGAGGAGGAGGAGGTGGAGCGGAGGTGTGTGTGCAGGGAGGGGAAAGGTGATGAGTTTCCAGATATATTTAGAAAATCTGGAGAGGAAGATTCCCCTCCCTTCCCTCCTCCAATAACCTGATAGCATGAAGCTTCTTAAGTACTACCTATAACCACCTTATTCAATTCCTATGGATACATCTGAGTGAAAACCTTAAAAATTGAGCTCTTTGTTTTCCTTCAAAGAGTCTAAAGAATCCGAATTCCCCCCTCCGTTTTTCCTTCATCGAATCTTTTCTTACTATAACCCTACTTTTGCCCAGCCGGTGGAGGAAAAAAGTATCTGGGGTTGCAATGGTGGATTTTATTTCAGAGTCCCTATTAGATGATGCAAATTTTTGTTCGATAAGTAGGTCTTGGCTTCTCCGTTCCCTGCCTGAAGGTTGTAAATGGCAGATTGAAAATTCCTCTCGAGAGGGGCAGCAATAGCAATAGAGTGTGTCCTGTTTACAATAACAGAGCGCTATCGTGTTACAATCACTTAATTCTAGCCCTGGACAATGGCTCACACATGGACTGGATTTGGTGTTTATAAAATAACCACTGTTTCTTTCTGTCACGCACTCTCTTTCTCTGTCTCCTTCTCAGCCCAGCCCATTCTCACGGCACATATTTGATCAGACATGCACATGCTAAAGCAAAGAGAAACATCTTTATCCAACTACATATCTCGATATCCGTTCAACTTCTTTGACTACTAAAGAAAAGGAAAAAACCCAGTATTTGAAACCCTTCCTGGAAATTATATCTAATGATGGTGGATAACGGGTGTATGTCGACTAAATAGAAATCCCTATAGCTAGAAAAGGATTCTTGAATCTAGAATAAATCCCTATTAAATATCAAGATGGAAAACTGCCCAACTTCATCTGTCACTAGTGGGGGGACGAGAATAGAAAATGCTGAGCGGCAGAAGGGAGTTCTTTCCCTCCTGCCTGTGTTAACTTGCAGTTGGACACCTCTTCCTTCACGTGTTTCTCCTTGGGATACCCTCCTCTCCCTCTTCCCCTCCTCCACCAACCTGGGAACAAACTTTCCGAGATAAAGGGCCTGTTTGATTTCCTGCTGTCTCAGCAGCCCAAACCAAGAACCCCAGCTCTGCTGGATCACTGCCTCGTCTGCCCCATCCTATCCCCATCCCATCGCACCCACCCTGGCCCGGCCAGCCCGAGCGAGCAGGTCGCGGGTGGCCAAGGGTGGCTCCGCTCCTCTCGGAGCCCCGGGGGGAGGCACTTTCCCCCAGTGGAGTGCCCTTCCCGCAGAAAGGATGTTTTATTGGGAAACGGATGGAGAGCTGCTTTATTTGAGCTCCTTCTTTCCTACTATTTCCTCTCTTCCTTTCCTTGTTTATGTCTTTCTCTCTTTCTTTCCCTGTCTTTCCCCCTCCTTTCACTCTCTTCTCTATCTTTTCTTCTTTTTCTCTCTCCTTTCGTCCTTTCTGTGTTTTATCTTTTTCTTCTCTCTTTCTTATCTCTTTACTTTCCCTTCTCTTTCCTCTGTTTTAGTCTCTTTCTCACAAAAGCACGACAATTACCGGCTTTTCTTTGGGGAAAGTGTAAATATCCAAGCACAAACAGTACTTAACGCCCATCGGCTGCAGAGAGAAAGGAGGAGAGCGATCCCCTTTCTGCATTCACAGAGGTAAAACTCGCCTTGACTTGCAAACCACTTTGTTTGAGCCAGGAATGCGAGGCGAGACCTGCGCATCGCGCCCGTGGCGGTCAGGGGCTGCCCCCAGGTCTCAAAGCCACCTTGGAAACCCGCAGAAATCAGCGACCCGACGGTCACCGAGCTCGGAGGCAGAAGCAAATCCAAACAGCACAACCTTTCTATTTCTAAAACACTTCGCCCCAGCAAAGATCGGGGATTTTCCTGTGCGGCCCTAAGACAAGCCTCAAGCCAAAGCAAAATATCCCCTCCGCTTCCCTGCCGCTGAGTCCTCTCACGTTCAGCAGCATCCTTTTTCACGGCTATTTTCTATCTTCCCAGCTCCTCTTTTCTCCTTTCTTTTTTTCCTTTCTGTAACTTTGAAGTCGTTATTTCATCCAGTGGTCCATACCTTTATTTAGCCCAAGACTAAATACATATACAGATATGATCTATGGCAAAGAGATTTGGGAAACAACAACAACAAAAAGATAAAAACGCATGGAGGGGAACCCACAAAATCCCGATTAGGAAAGCCTAAGGCAGGACTTGGACCCTGGAGGCTCCAGGCCCCGGCTCGGGGGTCCCCACGGGCTGGCCATGCCCTGCTCCAGCAAGGTGCAAACCACCCCAGCACCGAAGCTGTTAAGGGTCCTTCCGTTTTTAGGAAATAACACGTGATGACGAGTTTCGCGTGGGATGGAAGAAAGCTGGGAAATACTGTGCTTTGAGCCCGGCGAAACTCCTTTGTTATCCAAAAGAGGGAGCGAAACTATTTAAAATCAGTGCTACCCTACCAAGCACGCTTAACAAATAAGGGGGCTGGGGGGATGGACACGAGACTTGTTCCCGATCATCAGTTTTTGCTTTTGGCTTGGGTTTGTTTATATTTTCCCTCCCTCCCGGATGAAAAATGTAGTAATTCGACAGTTTCATGAAAATCTCTGAACGGCAGGAAATTGGTTGGGGGGGGGAAGAGGGGGGTGGAGGGGAGTGGAAGCTGAGATTGCATGGGAAATAACTGGAATTTGAAAAGCCAAGCTTGAACTCTGCCAGCTTTTGAAACACGTGGAATATTTGGAGCAGCATGTCTGCCTTCCCCCTGCACTTTGCTGCTTTGCCGTGTAGGGGAGGGTTTATAAAACAGAGCCTGTGCATGACAGCAAGGAAATAAATTCTCTTATTAAAAACCAATAGAAAAATAGAAAAATAGAGGGAGAGGGATTGGGAGTACCACAGTTACCAACCCAGTGTGGAAAAAGAATGGCAACCCACAGCAATATAGCTGGAAATCCCTTAGCGATCATTCCTAGCCCAGGGACAGGGGCTCCGGTCTCATTGCCCAGGAGAAAGAAAAGCGGTGCCTTACCTGGACCTCCTCCATCCCTGGGTGTCCGATGCCATGCAGAGAAAGGCTGTCCCCCATGCCGGAGTCAAGGCCATGGTGAGCTGAGTGCAGGAGGACATCTGGCCTCCTTACTGAGTGGTAGTCCCGCCTGGGGTCCAGTCCCGAGAGCTGGGGCAGGGCGGCCCGAGGCTGTGGCAGCAGTGACCCGGTTTCTGATCCCACCTCTTGCCTCTGCCTCTGTCCCCAGGGGTGCTGCTGGGGCTGATGCAAGGGGTTTAGGGAGTAGGGGTCATTGACATGGGAGTAAGGGTCCTGGCTTTGGTGGTAAGGAAGAGGCTGGTAGGGGGGTGGGAAATAAGGCGGCTGGAAATCCGAGGATGGGGTGTGAGAGAGCGGAGGAGCGCTGGAGTAGGGTCCCTGCGAGACGGATCCCAGCTGGGACAGCCTGGAACTGTGGCTGGGCACTCCATCATGCCGGTCCTACAAGCGGAATGACATACAAACAACAACAAAAAAGAGTACCTTTAGGAAAAAAAAAAAGGTAAAAGGAGCACAAACCCACCCCGAAGTAAAACAAAATAAAACAAAATTTAAGCAGCTGGAAAGTAGGATTCAGATATGCCCCCTTCCTCCGCCAATTATTAGAAATGTTCCAGTGTTTAGCACTCACATCGTGTCTATTTCCAAGAACTATCAAGAAGGGGGAAGGGGGCGGGGGGTGTGAGGGAGAATTGCTAAATGTCATAATTAAATATGTAGGACTAGTGCTCCAAATACATGTACAATCTGCAATTTCAGACCAGTAATATAATTCCCCATCCACAGCCCCTTCAAATCAAACCAAAGGTAAAAAAATAATAAATTAGGAGTACCAAACCACCCTTCTATGCAGCCAACCCACCCCTTCTCCTGCCTAAAGTTTCCCAACATCTGTTTATTCCCTCTGCTGAAGTCTTGTAACTCAAATTCACCAACCCA
This sequence comes from Falcunculus frontatus, assembly GCA_013398115.1. Taxonomy (NCBI): domain Eukaryota; kingdom Metazoa; phylum Chordata; class Aves; order Passeriformes; genus Falcunculus; species Falcunculus frontatus. The sequence goes on from VZRV01007593.1 coordinate 690,741, forward strand.
TTTTCACGTGGAAAAGCCCAAAAAGAAAGTTGCACTTCTCGGAAGACTCCGAGGTGAGAAGTTGTGAGAAAAAGGACTTGGGAAAAAGGGAAAANAGAAAAGGTGGGAGAGGAGTTTTGTCCAACTCCAACGCACTGAAGCTGCGAGGCTAAAGTAAACAAGAAAAATATCTACTCCACAAAGTGTAGCTCAAACCCCCACAAGCAATGGCACACATGGTTTAAAAAAAAAATCCAACAACAACAAAAAAACCAAGGCAAAAAAGTTCTTTTTCCCCCTGCTCTCCCCCCAAGACTCCCCTAGCTCAAATCGGGAACACACAATGCAAAAAGGGAGAAGCAGCTGCAAGCCTCCTCCAATTATTGTGCTAAATTACCAAGCCAAAGGCGTTTAAAAAGAGAGAGAGAGGGAGAGAGAGACACAACAGACCGAGAGAGAGAGAGAACATGCAATTCTAGTACAACATGGATCCAAACTCACCATGGCGGAATAGGTGTGGACTAACATCTGGAAATAAAAAAAGTCTTGTAATAGCTAAAAATAAAATAATGGTGATAATACTAATAATTGGAGGGAAAAATATCAAGGAGATCTGCAAAGGGACGTGTTGGACACAGGAGAACAGCTTGAGATATTTCGAAGTCTATCCATCAAAAAAAAAAGGTTAAAAAAAAAAAAAAAAAAGACCAATGCCCCCAAAACCGAGCCTAGAAACCTCTATCTACATATATGATTTACCCCTCCCTCTCGGGGTTTTTTTCCTCCTTTTTTTTTTTTNTTTACAGGGAATCTTTGCTTAAAGGGAGTCTATCCCTTGAAAAAAGAAATTTAAAAAAATTCAAATAAAATAAAAATGAAACATCGGTATTGAACAAATCCAGGCGCTATGATTTCTGCAGCAACTTCCAGTGTCTTTTGTTTCCTTTTCCAATATTATATTCCGGAGAATGGGGTGGGGGTTAATTGTAATGAAAAGTCTNTTTGAGCTCCCAAATACAATCCTCTTCAACCCAAGGCTAGGCTCAGACTGCTCCGCTACCCCTTCCTCCCTTTCCTTCTCTACACCGCCTCATAATAATTGATATTCATGACTATTAATATTACACGACTACTTTAAAGGGAGAATGCAGGACCAAATGGAGCGTGAAGCTGGCAGCCAGCTCGAGAGCTCCCCTACTATTGTAAATGACGTTCATTCAGTGGAGAATTACTAGATGTAATCAGACGAGGGGGGCTGGCAGAGGCAGAGTTTGGGGAGAGGGAGAGGGGGGAAAAAGTTTAGCGAGGAAGAGGCAGAACTTCAATTAACTCGAGCGGAGGAAGATGCGGAAAGTAGACACTGCTGAGCTGGAGCAAGGAAGTGAGATGAAGCAATGCTGGAGGCGCAGAAGAAGGAGAAGAAGAAGAAGAGAAAAGCATATTTCCTTTTTGTTTTAATATATATTTAATTATACATTCCTAATACGAGGCATTGATTGCCTTTGGTGCTTTTGTTCTTGCCGTTTGTTGTTGGGATTTTTAAGCAAATAATGAAGAAAAAAGAGGTTTTTCTAATTTTTTTTTTTTTGAAATTTTTAAAGGAATGGAAGAAGAAACGTGAAGTCACTTTAATATATGTCTATTTACAGAGAAGATTAAGCCTTTCTGGTGCGTGTTACAGATCGTATTTATTTGTAATAGCCAAATAAATACTTGAATCTGCGTTAAGTTGGGTTCCACTTCTTTTTTTGTCTGAATCCTCTTTCTACCGCCCGATATGAAAAAAACCCTATGTATATAGGTACATAGATCGCCCGATTTCCACCCAAATGTGAAATGCATAGAGTGAATTTTAAAGGATAGCAAATTTATAGTTTTGAGGCAAAGCCAGGGGCGATATAAAACCTTTTTGATGTTGCAGGAACCCGTTCAACTGGACTGTCTGCCATTTCTGTTAAAGTTCAACTTACGTTCCTTCCTAAATAGACTCACACTTCCCAAAGCTGCCCCCCCGCACACACACACACACACTTTTGTTTTAAGAACAGATTCAGTTTAAGTGACTGAGCCGCCTCTACCATCGTGTTGTTAATTATAAATCGGAAAGAACAGAGAGAAATATTTTTTAACATAAATCTAGAGAGTTTCAGCTCTTTAAAAAAAGGACAACTTTTCTTTTTTTTTTTTTTTTTTTTTTTTTTTTTTTTTTGGTAAGGCTGCACGTTACAAAATGCCCTGGAGCGCATCCTCAAGTTAGGATACACCCTGCCGGCAGCCAAATCCCACCCAACCGCTCCCCCAACTCTTCTCTCCCACGGCAATCTACAAACGCGAGTGTCTGTAAATCCACAGCGCCTTAAAACCCCCCTCAAAAGCAGGGTGAAAAAAAAAGCCCTGATCCTCGACCTCGGCAGCCAGGGAGGGGAGATGTTTTGTCGCCTGCTGCTGCGGGCAGAGACAATGGCCTGGCTGTGCCGGGAGATGGGGAGGGAAAAGCAGCGAGGGCTCAGCGGGCTGGGGACACGCGGGGACACAAACACACACACAGAGGCACACACAGAGGCACACACACACACACGTGTATGTGCTCATTCTCTGCTCGTTCTGCAGATGCCGGCTTTTGCCAATGATAATTAGCCTGACGGCAGCTTTTGGGAGTGGAGACATTTCTCCCGTGCGGCCGGCGGGTCCCCTCCCCGCTTCCCTCCATCCCGTCCTTTCTCCGGCCGGGAGCAGCCGGACCTGTACCTTCCCTGGGTCTCTTTCTGCGCTTTTCCCTGGAGTTTCCCCTCTGTAAGTGCCAAGTCGCTCCCGGAGGGGAGGGCAGCGGGCGGCGCGGCGGGGCTGGGGATGGGGCGGCCCCGACGGCGCTTCCCCGGGGGGCTCCGGCCGCTTCCCGATCCCCAGCCCCCGCCCGGCTCCTGCCCGTCCCCTTCCCAGTACCCGTCCGCTGCCGGGGACCGGCCATCCCAGGTCCCTGCCCAGTAGCCAGCCCCTCGCTCGGTATCCGCTCTCTCCTTGGCATCCAGCCCCTGCGCAGCCCCCGCACGGTCCTTGGCGGGTCCCCGGTGGCTGCCCGGTCTCACCCCGGCTCCTGTCCGGTTCCCACTCCCTACCCGGTCTCCGGTCCTTGCTCAGTGCCCAGTTCTTACCCGGCCTCTGTTCAGTCCCCGGTCCCAGCCCTGTCGCTGCTCCCTGCTCGATCCCCAGCCCCTTCCCAGCCCCTGCCAGGTCCCCTGTCCCTGCTCAGCGCCCAGTCCATCCCCGGCTGCTGTCCTGTCCCCGGCCGCTGTCCTGTCCCCGATCCCTTCCTTGTCCCCAGCCCCTTCGCGGTCCCTGCCCGGCCGCCTCCCCACGGAGCAGCTCCGGCGCTGGAGGTGGCGGATTGCGCCCTTCTGAAAATCTCCCCCCGTGATCACCGTGCAAACGCCTCCCACTGAATTAAAAAATAAAAACAATAGAAAAAAATTAAAATATGATTTTGTGGAGCACCATTCCTCACTCATCTTTTTCTTTCCTTCTTTTTTTTTTTTTTTTTCCCCCCTTTCTGAACAAATCCCGCACGCTGGTGTAACTTACAACGAATTCATTCGTGGAGCCCGTTTGGGAAAGATCCGGCTCAGGAAACCGTGCGAAATTAAGAAAGATTTCGCAGTGTTTGAGCTGTGATTTTTTTCCCTCCCCCCTTGGTTTGCTTTTTGACCTCGAAAATAAGGTCTGGATAAAGCTCACAACTTTTCGTGTCCGCGGACTATGCGGAGCTGCCCTTGACTGTATCGGTTCGGGTGTGTGAACTCACACACGCACAAGAATGTATGTGCCGCTTAATTAATGCCAGTGTATGTACACATGCACATCTTATCTGTTGGTGTAGAGGTATAAAAAGTCGTAAAAAACGTATCCAAATGTGAAAACAAGAAAAATAATAATAATAAAAAAAATCCATAATCATGTTGAGCTGAGCTTAGAATTGCAAAATAAAAAATAAAAGAAAGAAATGCATCCAGTCCCTGAATACCGGATTGTGTTTCTCTTCTATTTTCTCTCTCTTTTTTTTTTTTCTCAACATTTGTCCATATTTAATCGAATTATATCTAATTGGAGGTCTAAACAATCAAACTCTCGCCTTTAAGTTGCCTCATTCCAATCCCCAGATCATTTCTTTGATGTTTTAAATCGCATCAAACAGCTTTTCCATGAAAAAAATAAAAAGTTTAGGACTTGACATGCTGAATACAAATATGCAAATAAATAATCATTTAAGCATTTACTCTCCGTTTCCCGTCTCTATATTCGTGTGTGCTGGTGTATGTGTCGATTTCTGCCTGGATATATGTGTAGAGCTATATATGTATTATATAGCCATGCCTGTATCTATATGCTAGATGTATATTTAAATATACATATACTCTCTTACTCATATGCATATTATATACTCACCTCATAGATATCTTCATACTTGACATTTTCAACCAGTTTCCAGAGCATGATGGCAGGCTGTTCTCTAGGAGGTGAGTGCATTCATGTGAAGAGCAGATGTCTGGATTCTCAGTACTTCTCTGTCTGTAATGATCCATCTATAATTGGAAATGGGGGACAGACACCAAATCCGACGTTCCTCTTCCATCGCAACTTATATCTGTTGTCTGAAACAATAGGCTGCAGAAGCCTACCTCAATCGCATAGTAAAAAACATTATCTGTTACATAGTTACATATAGCTACAGACACATATGTGACTAGATATAGACATATACACACATATAGAGACTTATATGCAGGCATATAAAATATATACATACATGCAGCTGCACTTACACGGATTTACACACACAGGCACCTATGCATACAGATATCTCCGAACAGGCAACTTTTTCCCATGTATAGACATATTAGTCACCACGTTTAGCTATGTAAATTTTATATATTCTTCCACATGCAGGCACATGGAGACTACATGTTACACATGCACATGTGCACGCAAACCTGGCCAGCTTATATAGGAGTGTATTTAAATGCATATTTGTGAATCTAGTTATACATTTACACATATATATGTTGGTATAGAGGGATTAAATATACATATTATGCAGTGCATATATTTGCTATTTTAGTAGATGGATGGATGGATGCATGGATAGATAGATAAATAGATAGGAGAAATGAAATGAATATTTTTTCTATCCTCCCTACAATAAAATAAAGGATAAGTTGTCTCTGCACTAAGTGATTCATCATTTACAACGAGATATGATGCTTTTCCGCACATGCAATATGCTTTTATTTACATGTCCAGAAATTATCCTCTCATATGCAGTTAAACACCAAAACAGCGTCTCATCAAAGCACATTCAAGCAAATCTAAAAGGAGTAAATTTAGATCAGTGATTTCCGCTGGAAAGCCTCAGACTTCAGGCTTGGACTGTATATTTTATAACTTAGAAATACTTTATATGGGGAAAAATTAAAAGGAAAAAAAAAGGAGTTTAGGAAACCCTTCTCTGCACACATTTGAATAGCATTTACTACTTTCAGACAACGATTAAAAATAGAGTTGGATTTATGCATTTCCCGGGTAGCTCTCGGTTTGGAAGGGGAGAGGAGGAGTTAGACCAGTTTTAACCTTTATTTTTTTTTTTCCCCAGGCAAACCTTCCTTCGCATTGTCCGATTTTTTCAACACGTTGCACAGCAAAGAGCCGACGCAGACAGCAGAGCCCATCTCTGCCTTTGAAAGGAAACAATCGAGCTTTGCAGTGGGCTGGTGCACCAGGAGGGGAGAAAAATGGGGAAAAAAATGAGACACAGAGGCAGAGAGACAGAGAGAAAGAAGGTGTTTCTAAATTCAAGGTCCTGTCTCTGGAAATTTTAAGCTCTGCCTCTAAGATTCCTACAAATCTTTGTTATTCTGCACGGGATCCTATGGGAAAGTGCACAGTGTCCTTTGTACTTTCAAAGGTCCTACAGGTAAAGATGCTTTTATATCTATATATATAATCTCGGAAACGAGGAGAACTTCATCAGGAGACACATTTGCTGGTGTGTGGTTGGCTGGTAGGAAGGGTGGGCTTTGCTTTTTCTGTTCTCTCTGGACTCAAATTAAAGCAGAAAGTATAAATTCATCCCTTTCCCCCTCAGCCTCTTCCCACCACCCCTCCCCATTTCGCAGTGTGTATCTTCTTCTAAAACCTCAACCCACAAAAACAAGAGGCAAATAGCACCCAGATATTACAGCAGGAGCTGGACAACGGTCTTGCTGGAAGTTGTTAAAGCAGATTTGAGGTTTTTTCTCAGCACAGCCAGCATTGCACTGAGGAGGAGGAGAAAAAGGGCACATCTTTAAGTGGGTTGGACTGATCATTTCAACTGAGGCAATAGGGTAAAAAATGCTGAAAAAGGAAAAAGGATGTGAGCCGTTTGCATGGGGCTGTGCGGAGACATCCATGCAGCCACCCTTATGCACCTACAGATCTGAATGACCCTCTTAGAAAAATACCAAGCTCATAAAGGGCCAGTTTGCCATCACTTCTGTGAAAGTCTTTGAGTCATGAAGGCTGGCACAGGGCAGAGTGAATGTGCTTCGTGGGGGCTAACGCCTCACAATTCCGTGGCACCCCGAATTAAATATGCTCTGCGTGCTGGGGGAGGGGAGAGGAGAGGAGAGGAGTGAAAAAAAGAAGACTCTAAAATAGACTTGATGTCCACTGGCTCTTTGCTAACATATTGGTATAGACAGTAAATTCTGACTTTTAACCCCCCCCCATTATGACATTTCTCTTGCATTTGCAAAACATGACAGACGAACAAGTGTTCATGTAAAAAACTAAGGTTCTTCGCTTTTTTTTTTGCGCTTGTTTTGCACCCCCACCCCCGCAGCTGCCTCCAGTCTAATTCAGCAATTCCACACAGCAACGCTTGCACCGATTTATCCCTCAAACGTGCAATGAGCTCTGCCTCCAAAAGGCGATGTACGTACTCAAAACTGACCATTACAACCTATACTTTCAAAACTAAATAAATAAAAGGCGAAAAACAGCCGCTTGCCGGCAGTTTAGGTCGTGCTTTTCCAATCTCTTCCAAGGAAAACCCCGAGATTTTTTCAGCAGTGAGCTGGGCACGGGCACTGCAGCCTCAGCCTGGCAGCTGCGATGGCAAAGGAATATTTCATAATTTCTTTTTTTTTTTTTTTTTTAAGATACCTTTATATGTAGCCCTGCCCATGGCGGAGGAAGCCCCTCGCTCCCCCCGCGCCGTTCCAGCGCTGGCGGTGCGGGCGATGCCCCGCGGGATTCGGGAGCTCCGGAGCGCTTTGAGCGGGGCAGCGGCGCCCTCTGATGGGGACTCGCTTCCCTCAGCAGCGCCTTCAGAACGGCCCTCGGAGCGTGGAATGGCTCGGCTTGGAAGGGAGCTGAAAGATCGTCTCTTTCTAATCCATCCCTGCCAAGGCTGGATCGTCCCGTTCCAACCACACCTTCCACTATCCCAGGTTGTTCCAAGCTCAACCTGGCCTTGGACACTTCCAGGGATGGGGCAGCCGCAGCTTCTCTGGGCAACCTGTGCCAGGGCCTCACCACCCTCACAGGGAAAAATTTCTTCCTAATATCCAATCTAACCTCGTCCTCTGTCAGTTTGAAGCCATTCTGCGTTGTCCTGTGCCTCCAGGCCCTTGTTCAAAGTCCCTCTCCAGCTCTTTCGGAGCTCCTTTAGGCACTGGCAGGGGCTTCAAGGTCTCCCCGGAGCCTTCTCTTCTCCAGGCTGAACAATACCAATTCTCTCAGCTTGCCTGCTCCAGCCCTCTGAGCATCTTCGTGTTCTCCTCTGTACTTGCTCCAAGAGGTCCACGTCCATAACTGGGAGTTACAAACACCTGAATATTTCCTCTGCTAGAAATGATGGTGGTATGAATTTTCCTCCCTTCAGGATAAAGTTGCAGGTTCTTAATTACACTGATTTTTACATAGCAGGCCACTAGGTGTTTGAACCTTTACTTTAAAATCAGAATAAATCTTTTATACCCCACTGTTCAATACAGTATTACTTACTGTAGAATACTGAAAATACATAATAGGTGGAATATCCTAATCATCCCAAAGAAATATCTGTTAATAGCCCCGGGAGGGAGAGGACCTGCAATAAGATGATGGCCACTTCGTTAAGAAGTTGAAAGAAAATTAATTTTAATTCAGTAAGTTATGCTGCCCTTATTTCATATGCTTTTTCCAGAATTATTGTTTGTTGTTCAGGTTTTTTTTTAAACTTTGCCTGCCCCTAATCAAGGCCCTGTTTCAGAAATGGGCTTTAAATCCTGCTCTGCCTTTTAAATCTAGCATGGATCTCTATAAATAAAAGTCTATCTCCCTCAGTATCCTACTCCCAGCAAATGTGTATTGTTGGCTGGAGTTTTAAATAAATCCGTTTATCCCAGCGCCCTCTGCTGCTCGCTGAGCTCATGGAAAAGCACATTTCCGAGTTCTGGCAAAATTCAGTTTTTTTGAATGTGTTTGGTACCTTTTCCTCCAAACCAGCTCAATTTTTTTCCTGAAATTTTTCTTCCATATGTTCTCACAAGTATTTCAGAAATTTTTATTTTTTATTAAAAAGCTTACTTTTATTTATAAAGCTTTTAATTCACAGGAGAAAGATCACACTGTCAGTATCTCTAAATTTACTGCTGGCCTATTAATGGATTTACAAAATCATTGCTTTGGTAAGCACTTTATACCTTTTCTTTTTGAAAAATACCAAGACTCTTGTCTTAAAAATCCAACTTTCCATAATGCTTGCTGGTAAATCTACATTTCCTGCTACATCTCCAGGCATAACCAGGGTTTTCATAGAATCATGTAATTATAGGATCATGGAATAATTTGGGTTGGAGAGGGACTTCAAAGGGCATCTAGTCGAACCCCCTGCCATGAGCAGGGACATCTTCAACTAGATAAGGTTGCTCAAAGCCCTGTGCAACCTGACCTTGACTGTTTCCTGAAATGAGGCATCCACCATCTCTCTGGGTAACCTGTGCCAGAGTTTCACCATCCTCGTTGTAAAATTCCTTCCTTATATCTGGTCTGAATCTGTCTTTTTTTCACTTTAAAACCCTTTCTCTCTCATTACAGACCCTGCTAAAAGCTCTGTCCCCATTATTTTACATTTTCCCGAATCCATTTTACATTTTTCTGAACCCACCAGTGCTCATTCTTCAAGGAAGGGCATCACCAAACCCACCAGCAAGAAAGGTACCAGGAACAGCTTGTAGCAAGCCAGGAAAGCTCAGCCACATGGACAGGTCCAAACAGTTTGCCACATTTAACACCCCCAGTTCCCTCAGTCATTCCTCACAGGACAGGTTCTCTATGTCCTTCACCACCTTAAATTCCCTTCTCTGGACACACTCCAGCACCTTCTGTAAGTGAGGGGCCAAAAACTGAGCACACTGATTCTGTCTGATCATGATAAAAAATGAGCTCAAATGTCACTCACTTGTCTCTGGTACCCACTTAGAGACCAATTTTTGATGGCAGGAATCCCAGCATGTGAACTCTCATTTTGCTGGGTCATGTCCAGTTTTTCCCAGTCTAGTTCTCCCAGACCAAACCTCACACAGCCTGTGGGCTCTTTGGAAAATGGAACCCCTCCGAGTATTTGCTGTGTTACTGTGCTGAGGAGAACTCTTGTATCCAAATTTAATTGTGTTCGCAATCCATGTCCTTTATCCCTCTGTACTGCCTGGGTTTTTTTTCCACAAAAAGTCCAGCTACAGGATGCCAACAAGGACCACGACCTTGAGGCAATGTGGTGGGATGCAGGTTTGGCATCCCCTCTTCAGAAGGGGTCTGTTCTACAGACCCCAAACCCTCTGGAGTTTGAATGGCAATCAGTCTCCCAGAATGAAGAACATTTCAGGATCTTTATTTTGATCTGATGTGGGTACTCAGCTTAGGTTGAGTGACCTTCAGAAGTGCTTGGGTCCCTAAGACAGGGAGCACAAAGCCTTGCTGAAGTCGTACTGCCCCTCCGGATGAGCTTGGATTACTCCATGTTCTTGGCTTGTGTTTCCGTGTCTTAGGACCAAAACCTCTTTGAACAGGAATACTGAGAGCCAAATTCACAACACTCCATAACTAACAGGAAAAGCAGGAGTTAGGTGATACAGCATTAAGCTGAAGATTTTATGCACCATCTACCACCCAATGATTTATCCCTTGGAGCACAAAGGGGAGGCTGGAAAGTCTCAAGAGCTGCTGTCACTGCTGCATGGTTACCCTTCGTCTCCACATCCACCTTTTGAAAGTGAATTAATCCTTTCTAAACCTTCTTCCTCCTAGAAGCCAAACAAAACACACAGAAAAGTTGCTGAACTTGTTTCCTTGAAAATTTGAAATCAGTCACATGAGGTTATCTTTAATTTTTCTCAGCTGGGATACGGACCATCACTGAAACCAACTTGTGCATCTGAATAAAGCACATCCTTTTTATTTCTCTATTTACCCCATTCCCAAACAATCCCCCCCACATACTTAAATGGAGTCACAAAATCAAGAATAGGCAAATCTCACCCATTAAAGGGAGGTCTCAGTTTTATTGAATATTTTAAATGACAGGAAGTTAGGAGATTCTGTTTTTATTAGTTTAATTTAGTTCAGCTACGCTTACGTGGATACAAAGTGTTTGTATGCGATTTAGTCGAAAAACATTATTTAAATTATATTTATGTGAGGAAATACACTTTTTCCATTTTAGGATGTAGGCAGTAGAGCAAATTATCTATTTAAATTTCATGGCAGGAGAGAGTTAATCAGTTTTAAGGGGAGAGAAGTAAAATTAAGACCTGGCCCATTATCTGTTTTGAGAATATAATTTTTTTCCCTCCGCTATTGCCCCCCCTTCTTTCCTTCTTAATTTCTCCACTCTCTTAACTTGCTTTCTAGCAGTAGGCACTCAGATAATATGACCACAGGCAATGCTTTAGGGAGAGAAAAAATTCTGGGTACATGAAAGAAGATATAGCAAAGTCAGCAAACTGCATCTATAGGGGAAATTCATTTCAGGCTCCCAAAATTGCTCACAACGTATCTGGAGTTACACCATTCCCTGGATTCTCTCTTCAGTTTGTTCATGTAGTGAACGGTGGCCTTCAGGGACTTTAGCATAAGTAATTGTGGTTTAGGTCCCTTCCCTAGCACACTTCTTCTTTTTTTCTTCCCTTCCCTTCCCTTCCCTTCCCTTCCCTTCCCTTCCCTTCCCTTCCCTTNCACACACCTTCCCACACCTTCCCTTCCCACACCTTCCCTTCCCTTCCCAGACCTTCCCTTCACACACCTTCCCACACCTTCCCTTCCCACACCTTCCCTTCCCTTCCCAGACCTTCCCTTCACACACCTTCCCACACCTTCCCTTCCCACACCTTCCCTTCCCTTCCCAGACCTTCCCTTCACACACCTTCCCACACCTTCCCTTCCCACACCTTCCCTTCCCTTCCCAGACCTTCCCTTCACACACCTTCCCACACCTTCCCTTCCCACACCTTCCCTTCCCTTCCCAGACCTTCCCTTCACACACCTTCCCACACCTTCCCTTCCCACACCTTCCCTTCCCTTCCCAGACCTTCCCTTCACACACCTTCCCACACCTTCCCTTCCCACACCTTCCCTTCCCTTCCCAGACCTTCCCTTCCCACACCTTCCCACACCTTCCCTTCCCACACCTTCCCTTCCCACACCGTCCCACACCTTCCCACACCTTCCCTTCCCACACCTTCCCTTCCCACACCTTCCCACACCTTCCCACACCTTCCCTATAAAGAAATATCTGACAAGGAACATTTCTGGCTACTCAGTTTTCCTATTCCTCAGAAGTTCAGGGGATCCTGACATGGTTTTGGCTCAAATCAGAAATTTCAGGCAGCTTCCAGGCACAGTTTCAGGGGCAGAAAAGACCAGACCCTATTCCCAGGAGCCTGACTCAATATGCCTACCATGATTTAGAGTCCCTTCAGTCCCTTAAAGTTTAGTAATATGGATATAAACTACTCTGTGCTAGTTAAGTCATGGCAAATAATTCAGATATAGCCTAAAAAATTAGGCACAAACTTGTTTGATTTAGGGTAACTGCATCCTCACTGCTTTCCATGCAATATTCATTCTAGTGATAGAACATGATATTAATATTAATATAAACATGCAATTTAGAGTTGCAATCCTAAAGTAATTGTATATCATTGCTTTCATATTATAAATGCAGAAGCACAATAAAAGTCAATGTTTCCTGCCTAACAGGCATAAGAGTGAGCAACTGTAAATGAATCATTTTTAACAGTTCTGAAATTAAACATTTTGTTCTCCACTATCAAAATGAGAAATTTGAAAGTTCAAATTTTAACTTTTCTCCCACTCTTAGTTTTGAAATGAACATCTAATGATTTGATTTGGCTACTGGAAGAGAACTTAAAATGCAAAAAATATGAAATTCGACACTTTGACAAACAGGTTTGCTTGTGGAGTTTTGGAATACTTTCCTAAAGATGTAATGACAGCGGTCTTTAAAAAAAATGCTCTCAAATTTGCTTCTCCAATTTAACAACACTGGTCTTTGTTATTAAGGTTGATCATGGTCAATTATTTTCTCTGACAAGGTAATCACAAGTTTTTTCAGGGCACAATTTTTTTCCAGTAGTTTTTAAACTAAGTTTTCTCACATGCTGGAATCACAAGAACAGTGTCAGAGTTCCCCAAATGACCAACCTTGTTTCGGTCTTTTTTTTTTTTAATAAAGTCCTCTTGTAACTAAAGTTGTTTCTAAGTTAATGATGAATCTGTAAAACTTCAGTGAAAACATAAACCAGAAATACTCTTAGAAGCATATGGGGTATAAATGAAGGGACCTTAATCAGTGTAGTGGAGAGGGGGACTGGAGTTTAGGAGAATGCTTCCCTTTCTTAGCCCTACTTGGATTGCTCCCGTGTTCATAACCTTGTCCACACCAGTTTCTTTGCTGAAGCTCCACTGTGATTTACCTTGTTCCTTGTTAATCATCATTCGTAGAATCACAGAATTGTTTGGGTTGGGAAGGACCTTAAGAACCATCTCATTCCAACCTCTGCCATGGGCAGGGACACCTTCCACCAGAGCAGGTTGCTCCAAGCTCTGTCCAACCTGGCCTTGAACACAATTAATCAAGAAGCACTTGATCACATCCCAGAGATAGAAACATCAGGAAAATGCCTTGCTGACAAAAAATAAAAGGGATCAATGTTGTAGCAGCAAGAACAATAATCAGCAAAGTTCCCTATTATGTCAAAATTACTTTTGCCCTGTAGGATCTCTTGTGCAAATGAAGGGTGCTGCTGTTTGGTCAGCTTCCCTCATTCCCTAGGGGTTTCCATTTGTGTATCTTCTGAATATGGAATTAGTCTAAAGTAGAGCAGCAAATCTATTTTGTGCAAGTCATGAAAATAGCCACAAGATAGACCAGGAACCGTGGGACGATCACAGCTTTGTGGAAACAAAAGCTGCAATTGCTCAGTTAATATAACTCATGCAGAACATGGGCCAGAAAATCTTCATGGAACAACTGTTGGATGAGCCACAGTGTTCATGCAGAAGCACTAATAATAACACTGTCTTGGTTTTATTTTTAAGGTCATGGACATAAAATCTTTGCCTAACTTAATAAATTGTTCCTTTCTTAATCACTATCTGATAAAGATATAAATCTGTTTTCCATGAAGAGTTTTATTGAAGCTGAATCCTTGAACAGCAAAATCTTTTGACTGGGTGTATCTGCTAACTCTTGCAGTTCCCTGTATCACCTTCCTGGTAAGATGAATAACTTCAGCTTGTTTTGTCTTTCATTACATGATAGATTATCTTATACTTCACAGAATCACAGAATGGTTGAAGTTGGAAGAGATCTCTGGGGGTCATCTGGTCCATCCCCCATGCTCACACAGGGCCACCCAGCCTTGGTGCCCAGGACCATGTCTAGATGACTTCTAATAGCTCCAGGGAGGGAAGTCCACAACCTTCGTGGGCAATCTCTGCCAGTGTTTGGCCACCTTCACAATAAAAAAGTGTTTCCTGCTGTTCAGGGGAACCTCCTGTGTATCAGTGGGTGAACTCAACCTCTGGTCCTTTCCCTGGTCACCACTGACAAGAGCTGGCTCTGTTCTCTTTGCATCCTCCCTTCAGGGATTTAGATACATGGATAAAATCCCCCTTGAGCCTTCTCTTCTCAAGGCTAAACTGTCACAGCTTTCTCAGCCTTTCCCCATGAGAGATGCTGCCGAATCTTAATCATCTCAGGGGTCCTTTACTGGTCTCTCTGCAGTCTGTCCATGTCCCTCTGGCACTGAGAAACCTTGAACTGGACTCAGGTGTGAGCTCATCAGTGCTGAGTAGAGGGGAGTGATCCCCTCCCAGCTGCTTCCAACACCCCCAGCGCAGCCCAGGACACCATTTTACCACCTTTGTGAAGGACACGTTGCTGGCTCACATCCAACTGGGTGTCCACCAGGAGCCCAGGCATTTTCTGTAAAGATTCAGGCAATGTTTTGGTGACACCAGGGATGCCATTTCACTTTATTCAGTTCACCAACAGCTTTATGAAAGGGATGTATCAGAAATAAGCTTCATTTTCCACTTGCTGTTGCTTCATACCTGTGACAGATGCAACATGACCTTTATGAATAAGCACATTATATCCTTTTTCTAGTCAGACACAAGACACTCTTGGCCTTCCCCTTCATCATCAAGGGGATGATCCATGCTTGGTGGATCATCCCCTACAACCAAAAATTCCCTTTCAGAGCTGCTGCCTTCCAGAGCAGACTCCATCATCTCATAGAGAAAAAAAGAATTATTTTCTTCTTATATATACAAATTAATTTTTCATCAGTAATCAGTTGTTTACTGATATCCAGCTCATTGAACAATCCAGATCATGATACGTTTTTCCTCTCAAACAGTTTTTCTGCAGTCTCTCAGTCAAATTACAGACATTATCATCAACAATATTATTTATTCTCATCCATGAGAATATAAACTCTTGGCAGGGCAGGAACTGAAACCTGAAACTCTATTAGGAATTTACATGTTTAATCCTTATTCTCTCTTCTTCATCTGTTTCTGGATCAAGGAGATAGACTTATATCCATTTGTGGCATTTAGAATTTTGATGGATTGTTGTATTTGTAGTCAACATCATTTTGGTTGCAAGATAAATGTGCTCTAGAACTTGATCAAATTTGTCATCACATTAAAAGGAAGAAAAACAAGTTAATTTGACAGCATTTATTTTCTGTAAACCCATATTGATTAGTGTTAATTACATTATCCTCCTTTAATTTTTTTATTAATTGAGTCCTCAGTCAGATAATTCATTAGTGAGAACAGAACTGATGCCAGGCTGTTAAGTATCTAATTATGTGGATTTTTCTGTTCATATTTTGAAAATTTTAGCAACAAATTAGCTTCTATGCTTCACCAAGCTTTAAAAATAAAATATATATTTTCCAGACAGCTGATCATTTCTCTGAAAGCTCCCCAAGTTGTCATATTGTAAGACATTGTGCAACCATAGATGAAGTTATTCCTTTGTTTTTGTCCATGGCATTTGTTTTCTTCTTTCAAAGCACTAGTTAATAATTGCTGTGAGAGGTTACTGGACCTGCTGCTCTGGTTTAATACCATTATTGTACTGGACTAATCCTTGCTATTAAAATCCTTCCTCTTCCTTTTTTCTCATTCTTGAAATTTCACAAACCTGGAAATAGTAGCTTCCCATGATTTCAGATGGAGTATAGAAAAAAACCCACCCATGTGTTAGATGTAAGAAAACCAAAAATCACCTGAAAAGCCCTGAAACATCTCCACTCCTTGTGCCACATTGTCTCCTCAACATGGGTATGAAATCAGAACAACTGCTTTTAACGATGTGACAGATTCTCTGCAGAGCAGAAACTGAAATGCAGGGAAAAAAGAAACCTCTCGTGTGGATAACACACACTTCTAAAATATACAGATAATACACACTGAAATCAGATCAGTAATTATATATAGACTCGTGTGTATTCCTCCCAGAGGCAGGCTGAGTGCTGTTCAGCTGTGTAGTGGACACACAGTGTGGCTGTAGGACAGGATTTTACTGCGACAGGAGACGTTTGGGAACAAAGTCGGGTTTCAGAAGCTAAGGAGAATCCACTTGTGTTGTCATCGTCATTTTTGAGAATGGGAATTTCGGGGAGTCATGGAGGAATAATTAAATAGTAAACAGCTTGAGCACTGCTCTGCAATCTCTACTGATCTCCTAAACTCTTCTAATACTGGAAGAGCTCCTGGAAAAGTTTTGGGTTGGATTAACTCATAGTCTCCCAAGCATGGGGAAAAAGGGGTTGCACATGTCAGAGATCTTTCCTATTGTGCAGGCTGGATGCAACCACCTCCTTTGAAGGGGAAAAGCCATGCTGTATTGCTTTTCAGTCTTCATATTTGTGAGGAATACAAGAAGTCCTATAGAATGAGGGGAAAAATATTGCTAATAAACAGAGCTGTCTGGAATTAATCCTGGCCCTATTGAAGTCCATGGGGATTTTGTTATTGACTCAAGTAAAGGCTGAACAGGGTCATTAAGATAGCCCCAAGGTACTTGAGTACCAGAAATCAAGGATGTAGTGTGATATTGGAAAAGAAAAGGAATTATCACTCTTTTGGGGTATTCTGTAACTAGGTGAAAGGAGGAAATTGGAGGTTCTCTTTGAACTGGTATTTAGAGGAGATAAAAGAAAGGCCATTGTTCTCCATGGTGAATAACAGACACGCTTTATATAATCATCTTCAAATATTATTCAGTGAATCAGACTTTTGTTTGTCATCCCAAGAATTATTCGAGTGCTGCTAACATTAGAAGAAAGCTTTAGCATTTTGAAATATAAACAGACTGCCTATATTATGATTATGATTATGATTGATTATGATTATGATTAATCAGATCATCTGGATTGAGGCACATAATTATCATTTGAATAATATAATTGTTTATTTTGTCTACAAGGTGGGACTTTGATCCTGCGATCATTCAGCAGCTACAGTTGATGCAGACTTTCACTTTGGAGGCTGGGAATGCTCACCTCACTGAGGCTTCCTCTGATCCTGACAAGACTCCCTGAAATGTGGGGCTGACAGATATGACACAGGAGCTGCAGGAGAGCCACATCATAATTCTGTAACACTTATTTCAACATTATGAAATGAAAAATGTACCTTGCTCCAAAAGCTAATGAGTGTTTTACTTCTTCTGGCTTTGGCTTCATCTTTGGTGTTCTCCCCACATGGTCCTTGTTGATAGCTGCTGTGGCACGTTTGTCTGATCTGAATTATGAGCAGATATTTTATGGAATGTTTCTAATGACTTTCCTGAGGGCAGGCTGTCTTTACTGCACTTTGCACGAAGTTCAAGATGATCTGTGTGTCAGAAGTGACTGATAGGAACATTTTATATAGTGAAACATAATCTGCTACTCAAAAGAAGCAGGTAAATGGCAAGAAGCTGCTTGTGAAAGCTGAGGTTACAGACTCCTGAGAAAGGCTACCCAGAAGTTACTAACAGCAGCTGAGATTGGATAGCCAAATTCCATCTTCTATCATCTTAATTGAATGGGTCATGTATAGGATACAGCTAAAGTTTTCGCATGCAATTAATAATAAAAATAATATGCACAGAGCTGAAACGTACCAATAAAAAAAGACTGAAATACATTCACTGCCCCAAATATTGTTTTTGCTGATTGAAATAGCTGAAAGAATACATAGATCATCTCGCCTTGCTGCCTGTGTGTCTTGCAGAACATCTCACACATCAGGGAACTCACCACATCCTTGGTTATCTGGTGGGAACATCTTTTTGGCACAATCTAGGGACCATTCCCTGTCTTGTTTCCAGCTGAAGTTTAATTGTTCAGGTGTGGCCATGTTGTGACCGTTGCCATCAGGACCAGAGATCAATCTGTTCAGCAGCACTAATGAAAAGGACCCCAAAACTACAGAAAACCCAACCAACTAATAAACCAAATTATTCAAAACTTCATCTGTGACTGCTTGGTCTCCCACTGGTGCAGTCTTTCTATGAGCCTGTTGTTTGCCATGAGGAATATTCTTCATATGCTTATTCTTGACTGTGTATGCAGTGACCATTTTTGAGGTAACGTGGTTCTTTTTTTTCTCAAGACAACAACTTTGAATCAGCTCAGCAGGTTGATAACAGCACAGAATCTGGAGCAGAAGCTGTAACACCAGCAAACTGACTGCAATTGGAAACACTGTCCAGTCTGGTGGATGAATTGAACCTGGAAACTTGAGGACAGGATGGACAACAGATAAGGCCACTTCTTTCTTCAATGACACCAATTCTGTTCTGAGCTGAACTAATGGTGATCAGAAGTTTCTCTCATTTAATTTTAGCTGAAGGTGAGTTTAGTGTGGGGTTTCTTTTCCTTTCTACTTAAAAATTAGGTATTTAGTCAAACTAGGCTTCTTCTAGAGTCAGTGGAGTTGCTCTAACCATCCAGTCTGAATGGATACCTGACTTCTATGTGTAACATTAGAGACCTGTCCAAAGCTGTGCTTTTGCTTAGGGGTTCAGTGAAAGGCAGATAAATGGAGTTCAAAACTAATTGTATGGTAACAATGAAAAGCAGGCAAAGGCCAGTGATACCTCTCTATTTATTTTGATACAAAATGAAAAGAGTGGGTCCACAAAAGCTTCTTGTGCTGCCACAGTGTACTTGGATGTTAATCAGGCATGAAAGATTTTTTATTTACTCAAAACAATTGATGCCACCGCAAGCACATTCCCCTGATACAGTTTTCAGACGTGCTTTTGCCACATAGCATTTCTAGTTTCTATTTTAATTGATAGGAATAAAGGGGGAGAAACACAAATTTTAATGTGATTCAAAAATCATAATTTTTAAGATGTTTTTGTCATACCCCTGTCCCTAGCTCATTGTGCAAGATTTTTATCTGTTTGCTCCTTTCATTTTTGTTTTCACATCATAGGCAATTTTCAAGGGAAAGATTTCCCACTCATTTCCCAGATCCAAATTTGACAAATAAGGAGGTGATATCTTGGCATACTTCCAGAAGTTTATTGACAGAGTATCCAGTTCCATTAACACACTCTCTACTGACCATTCCTAATTTTCAGCATAGTTTTATTACTGGCTTCACACTGCATGTTAATTGGCAAAGGCTCAGTGCTTTGATAACACTGTAATTTATCTGACCATAATGATGGCCCAGAGTGCTTCATTAATATTTGTGTTAAATGCATTAATTAATTTAAAAAAACCCAAACCCATGTGAAAACAAGATAGCTCTGGGTGATAGCAGTAATGAGATCATCCTCCTGCCGTCACATGCCCAGTCTAAGACTGGATCACAGAATCACAGAATCACTGAGGTTGGAAAAGACCTTTAAAATCGTCAAGTCCAGCCATCACCATCATGGTCACCTCTAAACCATGTCCTCAAGTGCCACTTCCACATGTCATTTTCCCCACTTCCCTGGGAAGCCTGTTTCAATGCTTTACAATACTTTCCACGATGAAAGTTTTCTAAATATCTAATCTAAATCTCCCCTGGTGCAACTGGAAGCCATATCCTCTCTTACCCATCACTTAATTACTTGGGAGAAGAGACTGACACCTTCTTTCAAGTAGTTGTAGAGACCAATAAGGTCTTCCCTCAGCTTCCTTTCCTCCAGATTAAGCAACCCCAGTTCCTATTTGGGGGCCTCTGAAGCAAAATATTACTACTGTGCATGTAGACAGCACATGAATGTGCCACAATGTACATTTGTTCTTGCTGAGAGATGATGCTCAGCACCATTTCAGGTTTCCTTAGGAATCCAAAGTATGCACAAGGGATTAACAGATACAGTGAAGCTGTAAGACCCTGATCCTTCTAGAGAAGTAGTGGGAGTCAGTCAGGGTGGACAGGGCCAGCCTCCAAATCTTGGCATCTTGAGTTGCTTCAGGAGCTTCATTTATATATTCCTAATTCAAATATCTTTCCATTAGAAAACTCCACAACATAAACTCTGCCCAGAGCAAAATGCCCTTTCCATTAAGGCTCGAAGTTCCCATTAATTTCTTATTCTTGTCTTTTTACGGGAAGGTGAAGCTGAATAGGAGTTAAGAGGTTAGATTTTGTTAGATTAGGCTTTTGGTGCCTACCCAGAAACTAAACTGTACTTTCCAGCAAAATATAAATACCCAGCCTTTATAACAAGTGGGAGCTCTGCTGTTGAACAAAAATAATAATATTACCATACATACTTGAACAACTCTGCTAGTTCCTGGAGTTCAGGACACTCAGTATTTTACAGATTTGATCCATTTTTTTGCCTGGTCACTTACTTCAAATGCAAATTTCCCCAAGCTCTCTGTATGCAGTTTGCATATAAAATCTGACAGAGATTTATTTTTTCCTATCACCTTTTTTCCTTTTCATCTTCTGGTATTGTTGCGCTGCTTACAACTTAGAGGCTACTAGTGCACATTGACTCGTATTTTGACACTGCACCTCTGCAAATCTCAGTGGAATCGTCTTCTTTTTGTTTTAATGGAGTGAGTGGAAAAATTAACACACCAAAGTGAAGAGAGATAGGAAAGGCAGCCTCTCATGTGTCTGTGTTTAAAATACTGATGACTTTGTCACAGTAGCATTTCTTCTAATTTTGGGTACCAATTGCTCTTCTCTCTTGGAGAAGAGCACACACAGAATTGATTAGAGGAATTCACTGTAACACCTGAGGAATTGCATTTCCTAGAAGATTACAGGGGTAATATTAATTATTGAGAGTTCATTTGTTAGGTAACAGAGGTGATACTTGGATAAAATAAGTTTAAATATGTGGGAACTTCCTCCCAACCCATTTCCTTTTCTGCCTGAAACTCTTGAAGTTTCTGCCACTGCAGTTTGCCCTTGGTGTGTCATCTAGACTTGCTCAGAAAGTCAATTCTGCAAGAGGCACTGAAACAACACAGAATGAAGGGTTGTCATCAGGTTCCCAAACAGTTTTGAAACTGTATGTCTGGAAAATTGCTTTTAAAAAACATATATTTTCTTCTTTTTTTTTTTTTTTTTTTTTTAGTAAAAACATTTAGATCCATTTGGTTTGGAAAGTTTGGCTAAAACTCTGAGCTAGAGTTGCTTTAAGTCATACCTTAAAGAGAATACCACTTAAATACCACCATCTAAAGGCTTTTTTTTTTTTCTTTTTTTTGACTCTTGTTGTTTCCTCCCAGGATGAGTCAAACTTTGTGCCACAACTTTGGAATCAAAACCTGGAGTGGGAGCAGGGGCAGTTAGCCCAGACCCTTGGCTGAAGTAGGACTTGGAAATGAACTGCTGTAAACTTTCAGGGAGAAGATTAAATAATTAGTTTGAGACTGTGGAGATGAGGATTTGATTGCCAGCATTGTCACAATCTTTCCACACGATTATGGGAAAGGCACCTCTGAGGGCCTCTAAATATTGAATGTCAAGGGTTAGCAAGTTTTCTAGAGTGAATCCATTATGAATTAGTAGACATGAGGACTCCTGTTACTTTTCCTAATCTAATTTACCACTAATCTAATATGAATCATCCCAACCAATTTGAATGCCTGTTTTAAGACACTACAAATTGCCTTGCATTAAATCTTTCTCTTCACACATAAACATTAAATCTGGTTAACAGATTCTAAATGAGATAACTATTTAACATAGCCACATTTAGGTGGGATGAATCCCAAATTTAACCTCTGAAAGAACTGATTTCCTTGCTGTAATATGGGAATAATATTATTGTTGTTTCTCTGCTTTGTATGTCTTACCTGTTGGATGAAAATTCTAGGTCTTGTAATGTCATAGAGCTGGTTCCTGGTCAGGTTTGATAATCTTTATTCAGAGATGGAAATTATTTTGAAGCACCAGACAGATCAGGGTTAAATCAACATAGATTTTATTGCCGTGAAATGTTTGATCAAATGTGGTCATTATCTTCATAGACTCATGTAAAACAGGTAGCTTGTATAGGAAATAGAAATATAAAAGATTATGTTTTTCACCACTGAATTATAAATTAAATTAAGTGGAAGGAAAATAACCAAACCAAAACTCCAAAGCAATAAATAAGACATTGTTTGTTGGTGACCAAGTGCGCACTCACATTTAAATACAATCACAACAGCTGCTGTACAGAACAGAATTAATTGTACAAAATAAAGAAAAGTAAAGAATAGCAATAAAAAAGATCAGACCTCTCCAAATGACCTTCACCTGGCAAAGGAAAATGACTTTATCTTCCTCCCTCATTCCCCACCCAGCTGTATGTGAATTCTTAATAAACCTGTAATGAGGGCAGAGGCAAAGGATACTTTTATAAATACAGTTCCTGTATAATTTATTGATTCTTCCTTGTGTTGCAGGCTTGTGTCTTCTGTAAATGCTGTTTCTTCTTGTCCTTAGAAATAAAGAATCAGAGCAGCAGAACTATTTCTCCAAAGGATAAAATGAAAGTCAAATGACCTTGGAATTCACCAGCAGCCCTTTTGGATACCTAAGACATCTAAGACCAAGATTGCTCGTTGGTATTAAGAAACAAACAAACAAACAAAAAATAGCAGTTAGAGATTGTAGAGTTAAAACTGGCTCTTAGGACGATAAACAGCCCTTCTTGAGCCTGGCTGCAAAATTGTGAGCTGCGCCTGTGCCACTGAGTCATGTCCAAAGGAAGAGATGAACTGGGGAAATATTTACACAGAGGTCCAGGATTTGGAAGGACTATACATTGTGCCTGCTTTGTAGCAGATTTTTCTGGTTTTAGGAAAAGTTAAAGAGAAGCTTCAAAGAGCAGATTCCATGTTGATTTGGAGAGCTGAAGTATTTTCCCAACAAATGTTGGAGTTTATCTTTAAAAAGGAAGCAAATGGAAGGTCTAAATTCACCCTTTCTGCCAGTTCTCCAAGGCAACAGAATGACACCTAGAAGGAGTTAGGGTTAAAGATGGCAGCATGAAGGACAAAGTTCTTGACAGTCTTCAGTTGGAGGTGGCAGGGTCATCAGTGTTTGTCTGTCGTTCACTCCCCTTACCAGGCCACGTGAACTCTGTTCCAGTTCTCATCATCTGACAAAACTCTCCCTTTTCTACATGTCTGCCATGTGATGGTACTAAAGGAGGGCTCTGTGAACAGAGAACCGAATCTCAGGGCAGAGGTGAGAATGTTACTCCTACTCTGCCAGATTCACCTTCTAAGCTTAGTCAGCACAAGAGCTGTTTGTTCTCACAGCGAGTAACACCTTGCTCTAGAAAAATAAGTTGGTAGTTAGTCAGCGTGTTTGCTCCACGAGTAACTTGCTAATAAATCCAAGAGTCAGAAACTGGTGTTTGGGAGTCACATGTGCCAGGGTTTAGGATAAGGAGTTAGTTGTTTGGTAGTCACATGTCCGGGGTTTAGGATAAGGAGTAGGTTCAGGAACCTACTTAAAATGTTTTGGGATTGGTGGTGGGAAAGGTGTAACTCATACAGAGCTGAGCAATGGGCTGAAGCACAACAGGATCCAGCTACTGAGACAGCACTTGGGTTATGAATCAATTTTTGGGGTCCAGCAATCATAATGACTCATTGTTCTGGCCATGAAACTTTGGAGACTTTTCTCTATTCCTTTGATGGTTTTGACATTGAATAAGCACTTCCATAATCTCTTAACGGAAGATTTTTTTCTTTTTCTGATCAGATAAATTTCCAAGTCAAAGAGGTAAAAATATACTTGAATCTGACACCACTGAGGACCCACTAACTTCAAATCATGAACTTCCTTCAGGCTAATCTAGGTCATGAATGTGTTTTGAGATGACAAATTTTCCACAGAGACTAGAACTAAGAAAATAATAAAAAAACCCAAAACCACAACATGGGAACACCGGCATGTTCCCATGGACAGCAAGGGGATGTAAGTGGATGAGAACCTAGGCTGAGATTTTAACAGGAACGTCAGTGAATTCATTGCTTAAAATCTCACTGAAACTTCCAATATCAAAAAACTAAAGGCATTTTGACACCAAACTGCTCTGATAGCTAGTTCAGCAGAAAAGGCAGTGATAATTATTGTTCGCTCAATAAAATTATTAAGTACAATTAAAAATAAAAGATAGAGCTTGGTAATGTCAACAAACTTGCAGCCATATTTAAAAAAGAGTTTTGTTTTTAAAATGTACTAATATATACTAAGGGAAAAACCAGAAAGTTTGGCATGGAAATAGAAAAACTTCTTAATGGTAAGAACATATAGCAGTTCAATCAGGTCGAATCACAGCTGTATTGAACATTAACAAAAATATGCAGGGGTCATTAAGTCAAAAACTGGAAGTTCTGGAAGTGCGCTCAGATTTATTAATATTAATAGATCAAAGGGTAATCCAGGCCAAAAAGAAATTTGTTGCCTGCAGAGCAAACACTCATAGTGATTATGTAATAGGAAAGGACTCAAGTCTTAAAATAAGTTATTGTTGTGACTTTGGACCATATCCTGAATGGGTAAATATTTTGTATAAGGCTGTATACATATTATTTCCAATATTAAACACTTTAATTTGATGGTAATAAAATGCTGGTTTCCTAAGAGTTTCACAGATCTATCTGCCCAGGCGTTTATTCCTCCTTCCCCAAAAATTTGATATTTTAGTGGAGAAAACTGAAAAGGATTTTAAAAACCTTTTTCTTGTATTTTTTCCCCATCAAAATGTAATTTAAATTTATCCACATCTTGAATTAGAGGTTCAAATTAAATTGTTCTACAGCACATGTTTTACAGATGTGGCAAATCTGCATATCTGACACAGTCAAACTTCTGATTTTTCCCTTTCCTCTCCCCCAGTTTGGGCAATAGAAAAAGCAGAATGAGTTTCCTTTTCACTTTTAATCATGGTTACCTACTTTCACACTCAAGTTTTTCACGTTTTAGGACAGTCCCACAATGTTTTTGCTGAAGACATCTCTGAGGATTGCTCATTTGATTTTAGCATTTCATTTCTCCAGAAGTACCAGTATAAATTTATTAAATTCATTCAATAAAGTTTAATTTTTCGAGGCACTTATCTGATCTTGTGTTTAGGAGATGGAGTCCCATGGGGATGCACCTGTTTCCCTCAATGCAGGATGGTGCCTGGATAGCACTAAAGCAGGTATCTAAGTTGTACACCTACCCTGAGCACAGACAAATCTGGGCAAAAGGACAGGATTTTTTTTCCAGGTTTCTTTAAATAAACAATCAGGGACTCCTTACTTTCTAGAGTGTTTTCTCATAGTTGTGGCAGTGTCCTTACTGACCTTGAGAGGAACAGCATAATGCCATCATCGCTCTATTGCCTTTCATAATTTGAAAGGTGAGGGTTATCTCGTTAATTCAGTGATTCCTTGCACCTGGTTCTAAACACCCTCAGCTGTTTGTCACAGTCCCTAGGTTTAGTCTAAACTGGTCATTCAAGGTGTAATACATGTTAACAACTTCCAGAAAGCTAAAATTTGCATGAGTGCTTTCGTCATCCGCAGTTATCTAATGCTGTCTCTGGGATCCTCCAGCTCCTCCTCCAGGTGAGCCCAGTTCTCCTAAAGGTTTCATGTCATAAATGTCAAAAATCTCTGGCTGTCTTAGATACCTAAAACATCTCAAATGGCTCTAAACTTTTACACATGGACAACTATATTAGCTCCTACCACAGAAAGAGTTGAATTTTCCCTTGGAAGAAAAGGTCTGGTTCTGCTGATCTTAAAGAGAGTTTAGATGGACAACATCAAGCCCTCCCAGTAACACCATTGCTTCCTAACTTCCTCAATAAAGTGATGTCAGAGAAACAAGAAAAGGAATGGAATAAAGGTCTTGTTGAAGAAGGAGTTAGAATGTGACTGGAAAAATCCCTTGACTCAAAGAGGCTTGAGCTCAAACTGTGCCTCCCATATTTTCGGTGTGAGGACGTGTGATAGGTGGTAAAGTAATATTTCAAAAGTACATTAGCAAGGTTATTACCACTCAGCTGCTGTGGACTAAGCCAATCTGTCTTATTTGTCATTTTGTTTTAATTTTATTTCTGGTAAGTGGATTCTGTTCGACCTCTGCACCTCAGCTGTATTTATAAAGACAAAAAAGCTGCAGAAACAAGCTGTTGAAGAAAAGAAAGCATCATAAAATCAAGGCAACACAAAAGGTGAGTCCAATTGCCTGCATTGATCGCGTTGAACAGAGACCCAGGTATGGCAGAGTGCTGTGGGACCAGGGGCTGAGAAAATAGAGGACAGAAGCCCGTGCTGTCATTTAATCTGAAGTTCACAGAGGGATCAGGGCTCTTACTGAGACTATCGAGGTTTGTGTTTGTTTTTGTTTTAGTCTCTTATGCTCCTTTCACAAAAGACACCATGGCTGCTGCTTGAATGGTCAGGACAGATTCCCAACAGGTTCTGGCCTCATTCCAGTGCAGCTTTATTGTACATTTTCATGTACAGGACAGTTCATTTGTCCCATGACCCAAGAATTCCTCTTTTGCCAGATTTCCATATTGTTTTCCCAATGGTGAGTAGATCAGGCATTTCCGATGGACCAGAGGAAGCCCTTCTTTCAATCTATCCAGCATGCAAGCAAAGTCAGGATGCTGGAACTGCGTGTCCCACAACCGATGCACTGACCCTAACTCTGCTGCCGGAGAAGAAAGTGCTTCGAATTTCATGTGCCATCTCAGCCAAGTCCAGAAGTGCTTATAAAAAACAGTGTTAGTGTATCATTCAGAACAATCAAATACTACGTGCACAAAAAAGCAGTTTAGAGCAACATAAATTTTAAAAAAGTGACAATTTCATCACACAATTACTGTACACTGCTGTTCTTAGGGTTGAATACTTTCCTCTCTCACGCTCTCTCTTTCTCTCCGTTTTAATCTTTCTTTTTTATTTTCTTTTTTTTTCTTTTTACTTTTTTTTTCTTTTTTTTCCCCCCTTTTTTTTTTTGGATTTGGTCCACTGGAGATAAATTGCCCTCAATGATATATATATTTAAAAAAAATATCAGCAGCAAGACTCTCTCGAAATAGATTCTGTTTGATGTAGCTAGTCTGTCTTTTCTGTTTTGCCCTCTTTCACAGCAGCCTCTGAAGTTTTCCGCAGGGGGGCTTTCTCCGAGTTGGCGTGTCCTTGGCCGGATTCCGCCGCTCCTCCGTTTTTGTGCGATGTGTGCTTTTCCAAGTAGTTCAGCATTTCACTGAGAACAGTTTGGAAAGTGCTTAGGGCAGCACATATTGCAGGAGTTCCAAAACCATGAGTGATCAAACTACAAACGGGAAGGAGACAGAAAAAAAAAAAGGGAAAGAAATACACACACATACATAAATATCAGTGTGCTCACAAACACAGAGGAGTTTACAGTACACTCATTTTGCTATAGTGAAATTCAAGATTTGCTCCCTAAACTATTTATTACCTGTGGGAGAAATAGAAAAGAAAGGAATAGAGCCAAAGAGCAGACTGAATATAGCTTCAAAGGTTGTTTTTGGTGGAGCCTCAGTTCTGAAACACCATGGGACAGACCCTCAGCAAGTGCAGACTGACACAGGGCTGCTGACTTCAGAGAAGCCAAGACAGAATCCATGCCCTCGGCTCTCCAGCATTGTTAATTTTCCAGTGTCATGAAGTCTGGCTCCTCCTTTTCAAGTAAATAAAAGGAATTCTGTGTGGTTTATTCACAATTCCAGATCATACTTTGTTGACTTGATGATCTTGGAGGTCTTTCCCAACTTTAACGATTCTGTGATTTTATAGCTCTTGAACATGACCTGGTTGTTCTACAAGGAGGTGTGACTGCATTCATACTAGGAAATTCAGCAAAGCCAAGGATACCACCTCCAGCCCTCATTACAACTGGCATGGTTTGGCCATATCCATGCTGCTAAACTCCTGGATCATCTAACAGGGTGAGATCTGAAGTGCCTGTTGGGAATAGACCCTGGCCAATACCCTTGGCCAATACCCAAGCTCAAGAGATGAGCAGAAAATATTTCACATAGGGCTGGTTTACCCAGGCTGAATTAATGGACAATCCTAACCAATTATCGGCAAAAATAACCCAGTTCCAACAATGTTGCCCTGATAGTGTTGAATTTACTGGCATAGATTTGCTCTGTTGCACCTTTCATCTACATAAGGGGGTTTTTCAACATTGAATTCTTCTTGTCATTGTTCCTGGCTGCCACCTGCAGATCCAGAAGTGTGCAAGTTTCCCACAGGTCCCATCTTTTGGATACCATCTCTGCGAGTATCATGGAATCCCAGAATGGTTTGGGTTGGAAGAAAACTTAAAGATCATCTCATTCCAATCCCCTGCCATGGGCAGGGACACCTTCCACTATCACAGGTTGCTCCAAGCCCTGTCCAACCTGGACTTGGACACTTCCAGGGATGGGGTGGCCACAGCTTCTCTGGGAAACCTTTGCCAGGGCCTCTCCATCCTCACAGGGAAGAATTTCTACCCAATATGTCATCTAACTGCCCTCTGTCAGTGGGAAGACATTTCTCCTTGTCCTGTCCCTCCAAGCCCTTGTCCAAGTCCATCTCCAGCTATCATGGAGCCCCTTTAGGCCCTGGAAGGGGCTCTAAGGTCTTCCCATAACCTTTTCTTCTCCAGGCTGAACAATCCTAATCCTCTCAGCCTTTCCTTGTAGTAGAACTGCTCCAGCCTTCTAACAATCTTCATGGACTCCTCTGGACTTGCTCCAACAGCTCCGTGTCTTTCCTGTGATGGGGACCCCAGAGCTGGACACAAGACTGCAGGACGTCGCAACCACCATAGGATATGGGACATGGCACTAGAGACCAGCTTTTAGGCAACTGACTTCAGTGCCATTTGCCTAAATATTATGTGTACGGTATAAGATGATCATGTAAGGGCCAAAGAAACTAAAGTTATTATGGGCAACCAAGTTGTTCTCCTTGTTATAATGATTCATTTTGATAAGTGGCACGTGAAAACAAAAACCCCTGCCCAAATCCTCCGGATTTTTAGTTTTCATTTAAAAATGTAGATTAAAAATTATTTCAAAGGTTGAAATGTCATTGAAGTTTTCAAAAGTGATTTCAGATATTTTAATCCTGCTCAAGGAGGAAAGAAGACAAGATGAACAGAAGCTAATTTTGGGGTTTGTTGGGCTTTTTTTATACATCAATACTTTATATTGGTTTGGGTGAGGGGAAAAGAAAACCACATTACAGTGATTCTGACAAGGAAAAATAACTGTTTCTGATCCCCTGCTAGCTCAGATTTTGCCCCTATAGTTACTCTCCTGGTGTCTTGGGCACCACATCAGTAAATCCTGATCTGACGCAGAGATCCATGTGAGGGTCAGAAATAGGAACATTTCCCTTCAGTGGCCTGTCTCCTCTGCGCTTTGGCTTCTCAGTCTTTCCAGGTCTTTTAGAAAAAAGTGAAAATGTAGGGACTGAGGGGAAAGAGGTTTTACAGGATATGGACAATTGATAGGATGTTTTAAGTATCAAAAAAACCCACATGGGAAAGGCTTCAAGATGTTTTTTTGGGTCACCTTTCTGTCTGCTAGACATGGGAAACCTATTTGATAGCAAAGCTGGTGTCTTAGGGAAGACACCAAAAATACGTGTATTCTAACCAAAATGAGTGCTCAATATGGAAATATGTCTCTGTTTCAGATTGGGAGTGGCACAGCCTTTTATAAAAGGTCTCCAAAAGGCTATTAACAAATAACTCGCATTTAGAATGTTTATCTATCAGTCTCCAGGCACTTTTCAAAGCAGGAATTTATATTAATCCCCAGTTAGTAATATGAGGAAAATGATAATTAAATATTTACAAGCAATATTTTGCAGACATCAATTAATAATGCCACATAAAGTTTGGAATCTTGAAGTTTGGACTGGTAGCAATATCTGGATCTTTATAATTTAACATTAAAAAGAGGTAAACATACCTCAGTTTAATTTTATTTTCTTTTTAGGAATACCTGTCATATCAGAAATATAAAAATCATCATCATCATCATTGTAATCCATGTTTTTAATAGTTGTAAAATCTAACTCAGCAGTAGCATATGTATGAGTATTTCGAACCCTTTCATGTCACTTTAGGAGTCAGGTAAACTAATGATTTTGTGTTGCATTTTATCTTAATTTCTGGTCTCCAGAAGTCCAGAGAAACGAAAATGTGATAGAGTTTACAACAACAATAAGCAAGAAAAAGGAAATAAAAGGTATCATTACTAGTTATATTATTGCATGGTTTTTACACTGCTTGTGTGATCTTCTGGGTCCTGATTTGAAGAACTGACTATACTGAGACACATAAAAATACTTATGATCTTCCAAAGAAATTGGTTTATGTATTTTAGAAGCTGGCAATATCTGCATTCATTCATTCATTTCCAGTAGCTGCAAATCATATAATCATAGAATCATTTAGGTTGGAAAATACCACCAAGATCATCAAGTCCAACCACTAACCCTACACTGCCAAGCCCGCCACTAAATCATGTCCCCCAAAGCCACATCCACATGTTTTTTGAACATTTTCAGGGATGGTGAATCCACCACTTCCCTGGACAGCCTGTCCCAATACCTGACCACCCTTTCGGTTAAGTTTTTCCTAATATCCAGTCCTCTGGTTTAAAAACTAATGCTCATAGGAAAAGATTTTTTTTGGAGTGAGTAAGGGATCTATCTCCTTTACAGTTTAGCCTCTTAGTTACCAGGAATCATTAAATATGGCAGCTCTCACCAACACAGCCTTGTGTTTCTCATTAAAAAGCCAACCCTTTTTAGTGAAATGATGCTGCAGAGTCTCGTGGTAACTCTGCTTTCAGTTCCTGATGAATAAATTCTTCTCCACAGATGGGGATATGTAGAGCCTATTAATTTTCCCATGAAGCTTATTAAGAAACCATTTTATAGAAAATTTCTAACCAGCCCTTCTTGCCAAGCTCCTGTGAGGGTGTATTTTATTGGGCTCACTTTAGGTAATGAGCATAAAAAGGCCAAGAGATATTATCTTCTGTTTTATCTTACGTTTCTATCAGTAATTCCCCTTGCTCTAATTTTGGTGGTCTTTACTTCTCTGTAAAATAAAGTCTTTGAAAAATCCAAGAAAGTTGGATAATTTCCCTCTGCTGATGAAAGTAAGTTTCAAGTTTGGGAGAAAATCTGATTTTACATTTAAATCAGACATGACAGGCAGAAGATTAATGGCAAAGCATTCAAATGTGTTTCCTGATAGTCAAATTTAGCCATCTGATTTTCCAGACTAATTGAGCTCACACTGAAATTGGTTCATTTTTGAACCAATGAACAACACCTATGAAAGGAGTTGCTTTCATTATCATACTTTCATTTGGGTTTATAAGCCTAAAATTAAACATGGTGGTTTCATAATGGAGTCTTCTGGGTATTCTCAGCTTTGTAGTGCATCCCACTACAGCTCCTATAAAACAACTTTATTGTTCTGAGAGGCAAGGCTGAAATCTGTGATTCTGGTGTTGGAGGGCTGCAGAAAGAAGGCAATGAACATCAGGCCAACATATTACAAATCCTGCTGCTTAAGGACATCCAGACCTGCCTGTAGTTCTGTCCAGTGCTATGATGCAATTATGTCTGCTCATGTTTTAATGATGGCCTTACTTAAAAGTGAAAAGATCCAAGTGTGCCTGAAGGCTTGGAGTCTCATTTGGCAACCACCTCAAGGACTCCTCCACACCCCAGGCTGGTGAAGCTCCGACATGAAGCAAAAGAAACAGCTTCCCTCTCAGTGGGGGGGGAAAGGGGCCATCTGCACTGAATGTTTACACCCTCATTTAAAATAAATATGCAATTTAAAACAATAATAATGACGACGAAGCGAGCTTGAACTCAGTGGTCAGATTTTCTCAGAACTTTGAATATGAAAACTCCATGGTTATCCAAATTCAACAGCACAGAGCTGATAGCAGATGGTAAGATCTGACATGACATTTAATGTCTGTAAAGGAAATGGTAAAATATTTGTATCTCTTCACTGACACAAGTAACATCTGAATGTAGAGATGACAATATTGACTTTGAGGTGCTTCTTTTGATTTCAAGGTCTGTCCTGTGAAAGTTGCCTAGAAAATTAAATGGTGATAACTTTACTTCAGGAGCTCAGAAGGTCTAACCATGACACAAGTTAGACTGATAGTCAAGATAAACATCGGAATGTGGGCAGTGGATATTACAGGGATAAGTCGTCTATAGGATCAGAGCAGCAAACAGCACAGAAGTTGCCTTCAAAGTAGGCCCTTATGTTTTCCTTCTGTTCATAGTGTATTAAGGACATGTCCTCCTAAGCAGATGGACCTCCTTTTACCATGTGTAAAAGCCATGGAGAAAGTAGGTGGAGAGTGTTAGAGCTGATGCCCCAAATTTCCGAGATAATCTATTTCAGATCTGTGTATTTTAGACTTTGGTACTCATTTTCCACACTAAGAAGAATTGCCCGGGCAACAGACCTGAAACATCCAAAAACTGTGGAGTGTTTCTGAGCTATAGACCAAAGATTAAACCATTTAGTGATTCATCTTTACTTTATGGGAAGGAAAAGAAATGGATGAGGTTCATTCAATTTGCTACCATCCATAAATTTTTCCAGTGAGGAAATGTAGCTGAGAAGCCCCATTGCCCTCCTCAAATGAGAAAGACCAAGAATGAACATTTATAAACACGCTTATGACAAGATGCAATCAATTTTGTAGCATTTTAATTTGGAAATGAGGGGAGGGCATTCCTTTTTCTTTTGGGAAACGTGAGAGTGCCTTAAATGCTTTAAGAAATCTTAAGTGCTGTGTTAACAATCTAAGCACCCGCCAAGATTTTTTCTCTTCTTTGATGAATGTATTTTTTTTCCCATGATTATGGAACTTAGTTGTTAATGAAGCAGATAAAGAAAAGAAAACAGACGAAAATCTGTTTTCTTGACTCCATAAATTGTGACTTTAGGGGAATATGGTATCATGCAACCCATGATAAAAACATTTGACAGTATTAGAAATTAAAAAGGATTTTGTTCATCATCAGAGCAGGACAAGGTGATTGAGACCTTACTATGGAAAGATCAAAGAAGGAATCCCTTGGAAAGGAAGTGAGGGAAAGATCCCAGAGGAAGGCACACTAACACTTACGGTAAATAAAGAGACAAAGAAAAAAATAAAAATAAAATTAAAAAAAAAAGAAAAAAGAATGAAACAATTTGTTGCTCCCTAGTGCCTCAGCACTAGACACCAGTGTTGTCCCTCTCGGTTAACTAAATCCAAAGACTGAGAGAGCTCCTGGAAATCAGGGAACTCTAGAGGGCACCAGAGGTGTTTCACCATAAACCTCATTGTGCACTAAGCTTCTTCCAGTCCCTGCATCAAAACAGGAGGCTGCTGCTGTGAACTAAGATGACTGGAATTATGACAGAAGCTGTTCTACCTCCTGATAAGCAAAGAAGCGTAAAAAAAAAAAAGAGACAACAATATATAAAAGGGGTGAGCACATCTTTGAAGGCAACCCACAAGTAAGTCTTTGGGCTTGGCTTCTTGTTACAATTTAAAAAAACACACCGAGCTTCAGAACCCGTTCCATTGCTCCCTTTTCCCCCTTTGGAAAGAAGGATGTTACTTTCTCACTGCTTCCAAAGTCTGAGACTCTGGTTTCTTGTCTGTCACTTTTCGTGTCACCTCGTCAGCGTGATGCCAGGCACTGGCAGGAGCTTGACAGCTCCAGGCTCAGCAAGGAGCTAAGCGACAAAACTCTTGTCTCAAACAGTTTCACAGGAAGGGTGTTTCATATCAGCTGGATGGCTCGACAGAACACAGAAAAATCCATGAGGGTGCTGATTGCTTTCATTACCTAACTTCAGTATTCTGAACTTATTATTTTTTGTCTGTCTGTTTTTATAAGGTTTCTGCAGTGAAAGAAGCGTCACTTACAAGAAAGTAGTTTTCCCTTTGCCATTTCACTGTCTTTATCTTTTATATATAAAATAGAAGATCTGGGTGTGATTTTGCATCTTGATGAAATGTAGCCTTGAAGTTAAAGGATCAAATAGAACTGCAGGAATCTGTGGATGTCCTCCTTTCCCTATATGATGGGTGGCATTAGTATGATATCTGAAGTTTCCAAATACCACAGATTCTTAGGGACACAAGTGTCCCAAAAGAAAATGCAGAAGATGTGTCCATACTCAATTTTAACAATGAAGAAACTGAGGCTAGGAGGGTGGCTGATGAGGTCAGGGAATCCGTGTGTATAAGCCCAGACACAGACACAGACATTGTGAGTGTAATCTCAGAAAGCCTTCACTTTGAAAAGTTTTTGTATTACGTTTTTGGTTTTCCAGAATAGAATGTGGGTCATTTTTGGTGGGTGTTCTGGCAACTCTAGTTTACATGAGATTTTGGGGAACCAAAAAAAGAATTCTGCTAAAAATTAAAAAAAAAACCAAACCCACCAACAAAGCTGTTCTGATGCAAGGGCATGTTAAGAAGAAAAAAAGACATGAAGACACATCAGTGTGACTTTCAGTTTCCTGGCTGAATCTCAGATATGACAGTGGAATGCAAGAGAAAAGA
The DNA here is from genome assembly GCA_013398115.1 of Falcunculus frontatus. Lineage (NCBI taxonomy): Eukaryota > Metazoa > Chordata > Aves > Passeriformes > Falcunculus > Falcunculus frontatus. The sequence goes on from VZRV01007593.1 coordinate 725,383, forward strand.
AGGTATGTTCTCTCTCCACTCAACAGGAGAGAAATATTTCCTTTTTTTTTTTTTTTTAATTACGGCCTTAGTGATTTGGATATTTGATCCAATTGGAGGGATACCCTAAATGCTGATCTGAGTGGCAGATGCATGTGAAACAGGATGCTCCTTTACACATAAAATGACCCTAGATCTTCACATTCACCAGACAGGTGAATCATTCTAAGGTTCTTAAACTGAAGCTGGGAAATGGCTTTGGTCACCTTTAGCTGCATTAGCAAAGTGAGAATACACAGATTCCTCAGACCATGAGTAAAATGGCACAGCCTGACCCCATCTCCATCAGTCAAGCATTTTTACCTGAAAGTAGTGGCCATACCTAAGTTTCTGACTGAGATAAGGTTGACCAGTGCCTGGAAAGTGTTTGGGACAGAAGGAGGTGGTCTTGGCCAAATTCATTCAAGGAACCACAGAAGCAGCCAAACATCACAGACAACTGTGGTCCAGTGTCCAGGTCCAAAGTCACACAGTTTATTAGATTAATTTTTCTGTATCTTTTGGGATGTCTTAATTTCTCCTCCTCTTCATCCCATCTCTGAAACGTGACAGAAACACTTCCCTTCTTCACAGCAGGGATCTCTACAACTGAAAAGAATTGGTTCATCTGGTCTGGTTCTCTGCTCTGGAGAGGGCCGGATGCACTAAATGTGTGTGTAGTGCAAAAATACTACAGAGATGAGTGGTATGGAATTATGGATATTTACCATACCGACATGCCTCAGATCTACCTGCACAGCCCTAACAGGAAAAGGATTTGATGGTTGTGTTGGTTCACATTGTTCCAGAACCAGCAGAAGAATCTGTTGGCTGCAATGTCACCATTAAGCTCTGCTGCTTTAGAGGCAGAATTATGTTTTTGGGGGTCATCCAAGGCTTCACCATCCCCCATCACAACCACCTGTGCCATAAAATCTCTGAGTGTGTGTCTCAGAGCTCTTGTGTCTTCACCAGCTACAGGTCACGATTGCCCTGGTTTACTATTTCTGGGCTTTTCTAAAGCGAATTATTCTCAGTGTCTTACATATGTTTTGCTTACATCCAGCTTTTTGCTATCTCTAAATATTACAATCTCCCTTTTCCTTCCCATCATCTTGGGTAATTGAGAGCTGTCTCTCAGTTCCAAGGCTATTTTACCTGATCTGAATCCAAACCCAACCAACCTGCAATGCTGAAGAGAGATTTATATAACCTGAAACGTCCTAAAAAAAAGAGAGACGAAGCCTCAGCTTTACTGACATCTGTAGGATTTGAAACTAGTTTAAGTTTCATGAGAAATGAACTCCCCAGCTTTTCCCTCTTCAATACCCAGGTGCATGCACATGTACACAGAAGCCTCACATGACTCTGTGGGATTCTGGAGAAAAAACCTCTGAATTATCAGTAATAGAACGCATTTTAAAATAAACTTAAGTTTTATTTATGTATTTTTCTTTTATCTTTCCTTTTTGTTTCTCTTTCTTTTGCTCTTGCTCTCACTCTTTACTCGCCTGATGATCCTTATGCTCTCTCTACTTTGGAAGTAAAGAGTGGGAAAAATAGATCCCTTCCATTAAAGCTATAGAAAATTTCAGGTTCTTATCTACTACTGATATGCTGACTTTGTTCTCTTTTGTAGTGATCTCAAAAATGCTTTGCACAGATCAGCCTTTAGAGGACAAAAAAGAGATGCTCCTGTGTCTGGACAAAAAGTCTCAGCACTTAGTAATGGAAATGGATTTTTTCAGGGATTTCTTGTTTGCTCCATGACTTAATGATGAATTTTTCCTCAGAAACTGTGGATGGGGTAGCTCAAGTGGTGACTTTCAGGCCAGAAACAGCCCACGGGACTATTTGTGTTCAAAGTATTCAGAGCCAGGTTGGGTGTGGCTTTGAGCAGTCTGGTCTCGTAGAAGGTGTCACTGCCCATGGTTGGGGCTTGAAATAGGGGGTGTTTAAGGTCCCTTCCAACCCTTCCAGCTCAAAGAAGAGCTGAAGGACAGGTTGGGCATCCCTACAACATAGTACTTCTTCTTGAACACAGACTTACTTAGTGCGTAGAAATCTGAGCTGCTCCAACACTGAGCCCATGAGGTTTGGGATCCAGCCCTGGCAAGGCCCTAAATCTAAATTTATAGCACAGGCAAGGCACCTGACCGGGCTGTAATAAGGGCTGGTGCTTCCAAGAATTGTAAACTTTCACATATATTGGTGATACATATGTACCACTATGCCCAAGAATAGTTTGGGTTAGTGCTAGTTAGACCAGGTAGAAAAAGTCCCAGAAATTCTGCGGATGAAGAGAAGCACAGATAGTCAATGCCTGTTCTCTGGCACTACTCTCACTATCCACTAATGTCAATATATTTGAAGTTATTTGAAGTTATCAGTATAACTTCAACAGCCTACTGATGAGTGAAGTTATCAATGTAACTTCCCAGCGGTAAGATCCTCTAAAATGTATTGAAAAGGGAGAAATGTTGAATGAAACAAAGTCACCATGGCTCAGGTAATGCACAATATTTGCTGCTATAAATTTAAGGGTCTGAATTGTCTGTTCATGATCAAATAATATTGGAAAATCATTTGTCATGGAGGATTGAGTTTTCTGAATTCAGGTCAGATGGACATGTCAGACAGCAGCTGCACAAACAGGGATGTACCAGAGGTGTAGAAGAACCTCTGGTTTTTTGCATAAAGTTGTGCAAAATTCAGCAGTTTTTGGGTTCACTGGCAGCTCCTTTGAAGATTTCCCGTTTCATGCTTTGTGTTGTGAACTTTGAGTTTGGAGTTTGAGCAAACCCAGCACTTCCGATCCCTTCTTGGGGATTATCTTGTACTTCAGGTTGGGCACATGTTTACAGATTTGATGAATTAAGACTCAGTGGAAAAACTTCAGAGAGAAGTGTGAGCTTGAAGATTTAAAATGGAGGAAATGGGAAAAACTGCTTCTGTCTGACCTGTGTCAGGCTGTGAACCCTGGTCTTAATTATTAACATAGAACAAGTAACATCACAAGCAAGTGGAGCACACAACTCTACATTGAGGAGCTGTAGGGGAATTTATTCCCAAAGTAAACTCCCTTTCACCCCAAGTTAGTAGAGGCTGGATCCAATTCCACTGTAGATATCAGTTGTTATAGCTCTTCTAAAAGTCTTTCACTATCTTAGAAACTATTTTAATGGTAGACATTTGTGAGATTCCACTGATTTTTTATGGTCATAAAAAATCTTTTCGGACATCATATCATAGAATCATGGAATGGTTTGGGTTGGAAGGGACATTAAAGACTCTCTAGTTTCCCCATGGCAGGGGGTTGGAACAAGATGAGATTTAAGGTCCCTTCCAAACCAAACCATTCTGTGATCTATGATATTTAATCTCAAGAAGACAAGTAGTGGAAGCAGGGGTTGAGATGATCTGGTTGTGAAGACTGATGGATTTAGAGGACGGGAATAATGGTTTGTTTTTTGCTACACTAGATTTAGCTGTTCACAGTGTAAGTGTCTGATGTGTACTGGTTGACAAAGCTCTCATTCTGGTGAAGATCTAGACTGGAATATTCAGCCAATGGAGTTTAGAGAGAAACTCTATTTACGCAGAGTTAGAAGTCCAGGTTAGAAGCTGATCTGGCCCCAGCATCTCTACACCAGCTGGAAAAGGAATATGGTTTCAGCTCCACCTCTGGGTCTGGCAGCACTCATCATTCCCTAAGCACAATCAGAGAAGACTCTGATTTAAGGCTGGGGAAGCACCCTTGTAGGGTCAAGGCCTGTGCTCCTCCGGGTACTCATCTTCAGCCCAACACTTAGTGTCTACAGAAGACAGGAAGAAAAGTACTGACTGATCCAGGAGCTGCCTGCAGAAGCTTTGCCCTCCAACCCACTGAAGTGCAGCAGAGAAAGGATGGAAGCTGTACCAGTTGATAGCTTTTGTAGCTGAAGCCTTCAACACTTTATCCTGACTGCTATTTCTACTTTAAACACAGGAATCCTTGGGGATTAGCCACCTCGTATCACATTTCCTCTGTGCGCACGTAATAGGGAATTATCTCTTTTTCCAAAAGCTTAGGTGGCTCATTAAAATCCCTCTATGAGCATTCTGCATAAATAAGGATGTTTCCCTTGATGTGCAAGTGTAGTTGGGTGTTTTGGAGTGTGTGTGTAAGTGAAAATGTACACATACTTGGGTGCTCTGTGGGTGCATATGCACAGCACTGCATGAGAATAGCTGTCAGGTTGTCCAGGTGTGTTCATACACGTGTAGGAGGCACACAGATGTGTGCAAGAACAAACAGGAGTGTCAGGAATGTGTGCAATTGTGGACAGGGAGTTACCCTTACCTCTCCCTTCACTCCCGACAGATGGATGGAAGAAGTGGGATGGTGGGTATTTTTGGGATTCCATTCAAAGTCTGAGGGACTAAACATTCATTGTCACAGAACCCGTCTGCTGGGTGCCTCATGCTCTATCAGAACCTTAATAACTAACAGATTTTGGGACACTGGGACACAGAAGTTTTCTGTCCAACCAATGAAAAAAGAGTGGTTCAGCTGGTTGTGCTAAAGAATATACAGCACAATTCTAAACCTTTATAGGACTATGAAACTTGCTTAATGTTATGATCTCTAAACAACTCTCTGGGACAGTTCTTCACATGTTAATTTTTTCATATATCAGCTAATGGATGGAAAAAATTAACAATCTGTAGCCTCAGCAAGTTGTGTATTCCCTTCTGTGGCCTGAGCAAAGACAGGAGCACCTCCAGATTGTTTCATCAAACTTTTCTTTGATAGATATCTCATATGACACCACTATTTCAAAGTGGCCCTCTGGAAGATCCCACCTCACTCTCGAATGTATCCGACACATTGCCTAAAGCAAAAACGTGAAATTGCACAGCAACTCCTGAGCTGATAAATCTTTCTGACCCCAAAACATCTATATATTTTTATCCATAATTGGGATAAAATTCTAATGAAGTTTGGACGTGGTGTGCATGTACCATGGGTCTTTGTCTTCAAAACAGCTTCCTAAGCCTGTTTAAACCAGTACATTAAACATTGCTCAGGGACTGAGTCTAAATATATCATCAGACTCTGGCTTTTTAGTGTGAGTTAGCTTTCCTTCTCCTGGATTTTTCCAGTGTGTTGCTTGGAAATTAGTGAAGTAAAATTGTTTTAGTAGGTAATGTACTTTGAGGCCAGTCTGCTTTGGAAGCCAAAGAGTTAATAAAATGGTCATGGTAAGCCATTTTTAAATGATCTCAGTAGCTTAGAGGAGCTTCTGGATCTATTTAATTTATTGGGACAGATGCAGCCTCTTCCTCCTATTATTTCTGCTTTGATTAATTTATATTGGTTCAGAACTTGAGTTTCCACACTTCTGGACCACCCACTTGTGAACTGTGATTTGGCTCACATCTAAAGCAAGACAACTTTCTGAACAGATGAGGAAATTTGACCAGTAGATGCAGAAGATTAGTTATTCGAACTCAGACTGTGGTCCTAGAAGCAGGTCGAAAGCAGCAAACTTAAACTACATCGCTGAGCAAACCTGCACTTTTAATAGGCACAGCTAGCAGGGATTATGGATGTTAATTATTTATTTGCATGTCTTTTAGGTAAGGGAGCAAATATCATTAAAACATCATGTACAGTCTAAATCAAAATGATGGATTTTAGTTTCCTCTTTCAAAATCATACCTGAAATGTGTTAAATGTCTCTGGATGTCGAGGTCTAATATTGGAGTCGGTCTGGAGGATCCAAGGGGTGATCTGTCTTGACTTAGAAGATCTTGGAATTCTTTACATATTTGTCTAAAAGGAAAATGGAAATCCTTAAATAAAACAGGTGTAATCTTTCCCGTAAAGCTAATTCCCAAAACACTGTCACCTTATCCTGAGTGTTCTCATTTATAACAGAATTGCTTGGCAGAAGAACTGTTCCAGAAATTGAAGGCAAACAAATCCATCTCTGGCTTCCCTGCTCAAATTCTCAGAGCCAACAACATACATAATATCTTGAACAGACATAGTTTCCCTCTGAAACCCTACTAATGCTGACATTTTAAAACGCAATTTTTCTCCTGAATAGGACCAAGTTCGGCAGTGTTAAGTCTAGCTTAGTTCACCTACGTTGGCAGCAAGGCTTATGGTTAAAGGAAATGGTGAACTAGCATTAGAATATGCCTGAAATGTGTAAATTTCTTTATTATTTACATTGTGTAAATACATCAATACCTGTACATGGGCTTGTGTACCTTGTGGGCACTGCTTTATCTGCAGGTTGGAGTCCTGGACATTTTGGGCTTGCCTTCATGACCCCCAACTCTTAAGACAAATAGAGCCCTATGAGGTGTGAAGAAAGGACCCCTTGTAGTGAGAATTCAGGGTCTGTCTTCTCTGGTCTCCCACCAGCATAGTAGCCCATCTTCTTTGTAAAGGATGGATGATCTTACAGTTTTCCCTCTCCCACTCAGTCCTCCTTGAGGCTTCTCAGGATGCCTCAGCACCTGGGGGTTAAATTTATTCCCTGGAATTCCTGTATATAGGACCTAGCACTAGGAAAGACCTGAAGACAAGGCCTTTTCATTCTTGTGTTTTTGTTGTATTGTTGTTTGTAAATTAACCTAGGAATATTCTACCAATATTTTTTTTAAAAAAGAAACCACATCAGTTCCATTTTGCTCATGTCCTCAGAAGGGTGTTATCTGGACCATGGATGAATAGACATCACTTACTTTCACTTGGTTTATGATTCAGTTAATTTAAAAAAGGAAAGGGGACCTCTCCAAATTAACATATAGTTCTCCATTGCCTATATTGGAAATGCAGGCACTAATGGGGGATCAGGAGGGCGTGAGCACCTCCAGATGACCAGGACACTCAGCTGGGGGCCTGATCTTAGTTGGATTAACCTGCTACTGGTCACAGTGACTACATGTAGCCTGGTAGTAGTGAAGTGTAGAGTGACAAGGGCCACCCTCACACCCTCAGACCGTTTGTCACCATCTGATAACATCCACATAGTTCTGCTCCTCTGCTCTCCTAAACCCTGAGGCTTCCTGAGAATAGACCCTGTTGTGGGCTGTCTCACAGAACTTGCCCAGAATATATTTGGGAGGATTCAATGAGCTATTCTAACATTTTAATAACATGGACAATTGCAATCTGATGACTCAGATTGTGTGTGGTTTACTTTGTTAGCATAGATGCAATCACTGTGCCTAGGGACAGTTTCTAATACTAAAGAGCATCTCTGTGATACATGATTCCTTTAGGAGACTCATTGCACATCTCGTCCTAGACAAAGTTTGGATTTTCGTTATCACCTTGTTTGGATTTTCATTATCACCTTGTTTGGATTTTCATTATCACCCTGTTTGGATTTTCATTATCACCATTGCCACCTTTTCATTATAACTCTTGTCTTTTGGGACAGGGGCATAATAGAAAAAGTGGGTAAATTCAGCTTGTTGGTCTTTAGAAAGTCCTTTACTGCTGAGTTACAGGCAAGAAAACTGTGCTAAACTGGTTTTACCCTTCACTTTATCACTGTGGTACAAGCTGGGAACAGAGATCTTGGATACTGCAGCTCTCTCTTGACTAAGAGGAGAAGCAGAAACCTATTTCCTGCTGTGCTGCTGGACCCCATCCAAGCCTGATTTCTCTAAATGCTTGTCATATGCATGGACCTAGACACCGACTGCTTGAAAAGACAGCATCACCCCAGCCTTTCAGGCAAAGAGAGGTATTCAGCAGAAATGTATGTAAATGCAGCATACAGTTTTAATGAATCAGGTCCTTAGAGAAAAAACAGTTCCTTTCAACAACGGAAAACAGTCAGTCATTTTGGCTTCTAAACAATCCACTATCCCCAGTCGGCCCTGTCAGCACTGCTCTTCTCTCCTTCCTCCAACCTCTACTTTCTACCTGTTGAAAAAGTTCATCTTAAAAGTTCTTTTATTTTAACAAAGGAAAGTGTCAGAACCAAGTGTGCAATTAAGTTCTCTTCTATCTTCATGTGTCAAAAGTCTTTACTGAATGTTGGCAGATTGAAAGAAAAGAAAAAAACTTTTTTATTATACATGAAAACCTGCAAAAGGCAGTAACCTACTTTTTTTTCAAGAGGATTTCTAGGCAAAGTGGTGTCTCAGAGCCTCCACTACCAGTAAAATATCACCTGGGGTAGTGACAGGGAGAGGGGTTGGAAGTTTTTTGCTGAGCTGGACTGTGACTTTGAAAAAAGCAAAGGAAGATGGTTGTGCTGTCCTAGGGGGCACAGATTAATAAAAATAGTCCTGGTCACTCCTGCATGGGAGACATCTAATGATGCATGGTCAGATGATCCCGTATATGACCAGGAAAAGATAAAACATTCTGTACTGGGTCAGAACAAGAGCCCATGTAGGCCATGATCCCTATCAGTGGCCAAAGCAGATGCCTGGTGTTGAGTACAAGAGTGGGGCAAATGTGAGCCTATGAGTCTGATTTATTCCAAGTGTGATAGAGTTGCCAGGTAACCAAGGACCAGATACCAGAGAAGTGTCATGAGCCAGATGCTGATTAGTCTGTGCTGGCTGTAATCAACTCCACAATAAAATTATTATTCACAGTATTGTGGTTTGGGCTGTGTAAATGTGAGTGTATCTGTCCCTCTGATCATGTAGAAGACTTTGGGCTGTGAAACTCTGGGATGTTTCCTATAGGACACTCTGCCTCTCCATCAACTGGAACAATTGACACAGATTTCAACAGTGTTGCATTTGTTCAAGCTGCAAACTGGTGACGTTCTGTCCCCTGCTGTAAAGACTTTCAGGCTCTCCCATGCCTCTGTGAGGGGAACTAACCCATGTTTAAAGACCCTATGAAACCCAGTCCCACTTTTTTTCCTATTTCTATGCAAATTGAATACATATCCTTAAACCTTTTTAACATTCCTAGGGTTAACAGGCCAATATCAGTACCCTTTGGCCAGAACTGTGACAATTCAGTCTTTTTTTGGAGCATCTTGCTCTGTCCAGAAAACCATCTACTTGCCCAGACAATCATCTGCTCAGTCAAAGGAGGTGAGTTGAAAGAAAGAGAATAGTAAGAGACTGGCTTCTCCCATTGTTTATGCCTTTCTTACCCTTTCAGCTCTTTTTCAGCCTGTTTCACTCCCATCCTGCCATTGCTGACACTTCTGTTCAGCAGAGTACACTGGCTACACAGCCCAATCATCTCTTCTTCCCATGATAATTGCCAGGTAAAGCTCTGATTCTTCATTGTCTAGTCCATAAAATTGTTAGAACAGACCATGACGCCATCCTCTTGCACCAATCTGTACTGTCCCAGGCAAGTCCTGAGTTTGCAAACGTGAGAGACCATTTCTACGAGATAGCTTTGGAAGATGACGCAGTTTAACAAAACGAATGTGATTTGTTGCATGATGGAAAACGTTCCTGTTTTTGTTCTCTGTATTTCCACCAGCATGGCCTCAGACCGCAGAGGGCTGAGAGGGCAGTGAAGAGTCACTTAAGCTCAGTGGCCTCCATATGTTTGCTCTTGGCATGTAAAGCAGCAGGTTTTAGCCTTCACTGGCCCGTGGGCCACAGTTCTGTGCATGGCAGCTGAACTACTTCCAGTCAGAGTGAGTGGATTGCTTGACAGCAAGGTATGAATATCCTTGATGTCAAGGAGGCCTGGGACCTCCTACTGGACACCAGAGGCTTCCTCACTGTAGACATTTAGGGCTCTGTTTCATTACCCCCATGTAGATTTTTAATACCCAAGGCATCCATAACCACTGGCAGATATGACACAGTAACAAAAAGAGATCTGTGTGCCCCTGGAGCAGCAGCTCGTGACCAAACTGGACAACCCAGTTCAACTCAAGTGGCAGTGGGTGCCTGTGTTTGGGCAGCTGAATCGAGCCACTGAATTTGTATGTCTAAATCCATAACAGAATTACACCTAGATATGAAAAACTGCAGAAATTATCTTACTCTTTCCACTTATTTTTCCTCATCACCTATATTCTAAGGATTGTGGAAATAACTTTGTTAGTTCCCCTTATTTTTCCTCAAGACCCCACAGATGAGAACTTCTATGGGCTTCTGGCTCTGCCCCACAGCGGACAGCAGCAACACACACAGGCAGTGGCAGCCCAGCTCTTCCCATAGACAAAGCTTGCCATGAGTGATCTTACCACTCTGGAATTTCTGTGTTGGTTTCGGTGGCAGCATAACAATCCCCTGCTTTTTCCGGTGCCATCACTCACAAGCCCATGAGCTGGGGAAGTTGTGGAATTGCTGAAACTGCAAACCTAGAGTTTAGGTATGGCTGGCGAGTAGTTGAACGTTGAAACTCCTGATGGTTGTCTGGAGTTCTTTGTATCAGATACCTGGAAGCACGGCTAGGAAATGCCATGCTAATATTGTGATGTCGTGGACCTGTGTCTCCTGAAGCACCTGGGCAGGACTGGGAATCCCTGTTCTCCTTGCAGGCAGGAGAGGGCAGTAGTAACACACACATTGACCCGTCTGTCCCTGTTACCAGCACTGACTGCAGGAAGATGTGGCCTTTCTATTATCAACAGACCTCTCTGAGCAATTTCCTGGTGCTTTTGACTCATAGAAGGGGGTGGAAGTAATTTTGTTCTGAACAAGTGCTGGATAACAGCCTACAAGCCCAAAGTTCATGGTGGTTAGACGTAGTGCATGCCCATGATACCCCATCTCAGTAGAGAAAGAGGGTGAGAAAGTAGGTATGGGGTGGTGAGAAAGGGTAGTGAGGCTCTTATGTGCCCCTGAGTGGCACAGCCTTTGGGGACAGGACATAGCAGTGACCCAACAATTATTACAACCAGAGCCAGGGAAAAATGGGGAAGATTTGTATCATTATGGCTGAACTGTGTTCCATAAATGGGACAAATCCTCAGCTAGGTGGCAGGATGTTAATGGGCTACACAGCAACAGGGAGACACAACTTGCAGAGAGGAATTTCTTCTGGCCAACCGGTTTATTCTCATGCCTCTGAAACCCCTTGAGCCCTTAAAAGAAATGTGGATGGAGGTAAGAATAAGATAATATTCCACTTATATTATTCCTTTTAATGTACAAGGAAATTAGGAACGTGATGTATGAGGTCTCTCATCACTTTCACAACCAGAAAATTCCCCCTGATCCACATACTGATCCTTTTATCACCCCAGGGAAGGATCACAGGCTGTATTCACGGGATTCACAAGACTGAGATGTTTCAGTGCATCTCATCTCTGGGTCACTGTCAGGGCAAAGTGCTCTGGATACAAGAGGGACACCAAGGCCAGGAATCCTGGCAAAGAAGAAGGACATTGGGATACAAAGGACAATCCTGTTGCTGGTCAGCCCTTTCCCCTAGTACTGGGCAATTCCTCCCTGTTGGATATATCACAGCCTGGAAGGGTTTCCAAACACTTCCAGCATGGAGGGGATGATTTGAGAGCTCAGGTTTGCAGTCTCAGCTCTCCTGCAGCCTCACGTGTGACACTGCAGTGAGCACAGAGAGAGTGTGGACGTGTTCAAGGTTACCCCACGCAGTCAGACCACACACCTAGGGCAGGTCTACCCTATTCCACACAGACTATTTATTCCTGTTTCCCACGACTCATGAAGGCTAATTCCTCCCTCATCAAGGCTAATTAACCTAGAAGAAATGTTATCCTAACATGATGTTACTGCTCCAGGGAGACGAGTGGCTTGTTTAGAGTGAAGTCTGATGCCTCTTTGTGTCTTTAATGTCTTTAGCAAAGCTCCCCTGCTGTTGTACATTGTTCCAGTGCCTTTGACTTCAGGGGAACTCTTGCAGTTTGCATCCAGAGAGGATCTGTCCTTCTGCAAACCAGCTCTCCCTCAGCAGATTAATGATAATTATCCGACAGTAACCAGTACTTCAGTAGAAACTCAGATCTCCTGCTCACACGCAAACAGGAGACAAAGCCAATTTCTGTCCCATAGATCTTACCATGTAATAATATCCTCTGTTCTCATCTAAACCAAAGCATCTGGGAAGATGTACATGCCCCCTTAACCACAGGCAATGAGAGCACAGCCACTGAAACCTCACTGCAGTAAATAAGGTCCCTCTTTCAGCACCCCCGATGAGGATCTCTCTCACCCACAGTCAGTGAGCACTGTTGTGATAGCAGTCACCACAATCCCAGCTCCATACTCCCACTCCTCCCTACCCCAGCCCCCAGATCCAACATGGAGAAGTGACAGACCGATTTCTTTTTTCGCTTCCCCTCCCTCCTTACTTTGTCGCTAGGATCATCTTTTTCCTCGCTGTCTGCTCTTTCTGTTCCATGTGCTGTCTGGCAATGTGCTCTCCTACTGCCTTGGCAGGGAACTCTGTTTCACAGGTGTAGCCGAAATCTCTGGCCAAATGTAGTGCTTCCCCTGCGGTCAAACAAAATGGGTCAGTCATTTTTTAGGGTTATTATCATCATCATCGCTATATTGTTGTTGTTGTTATTGTGGTTACAGAATTTATTACACTTTTTAAAAAAACCCCAAGCAGTAGCAAATAACTTCTGTAGACAGTCATTCTCAAGTCAGTTACACATTTCAGCCCAATTGGCCTGTTGATATTTAGTCATCAGTTGGTGCCAGGCAGAAGATAGGAAGGATATTCCTCTCACCAGGTGGAAGGATGCCCTCTCGTGAGAAAATACTGGCCAAGACATTTGGCCCTGCCTTGCCACCAGTGAGTACTGGGCAGTTGCCCAGTTTTGCAAGCCCTGTTCATCATCGATATTCAAGGCATGGAAAGGAGAAGAAAGTAGAAATAAATAACTTTGAAGAATTGCATCAGCCTTCGGTGCTTCACTCCCCTGTGTCTAATGGAAGAAGAGCCCTCTACCCCAGGGAAGAGCCACGGGGATAACACACATCCCAGTGTATTTCCTTAGAGGTTAAGCCAACAGTACAAATGCCCCACACCAGAGAAGAGCAGACCCCAAGGGAGAGCTCAATAAATAATCCCATTTCCAAAAGGATTGCAAACAAAATTGACCAGGCAAAACAAAAAGGGAAGATGATGAAGGCGGTTGCTGTTTCATAGGTGGTTAAATGAAGGTAAAAGAAGCACCTGGATCAATTAGGCTTTTGAGAAGTCGGTGGCAATGAGCACCTCCCTACCTCACTGCAGAAACTGAACACCAGAACCCAACTCTGTGCTGGCTGCCAAATGCCTCTGGAAGAACAGGACCATCTTCACTAGCTTAGAGAATCCAGAATTTTATTTTAGGGTTTACTGAACACTCTGACCTGCACACCATGACTCTGACAACCTTGGTGTGGGATTTATCTGATCAAAAGCAGCTGCCTGGATTGTGAACATCTGTGTCTAAGTTAGTCTTTCCCTGGTGGGAAATAGGCATTTCCAGAAGACACTTGCTCTCATCTCACTGTAGAGAGAAGAAATAGGTCAGCTACCAGAAGCATATGTTGAAGCACATCTGCACGAGTGACTAACAGAGATGTGCTCTGGAATAGTTTTGGAGTTCAGGGGTTGTGGGTTTTTTACTTTAGCTTTGTTTTCTTTTCAGAGTTGTGTGTTTGATTGCCATCAGGAGAAGTGGCATTGGACTCTGGCTCTTTGAAGTTCAAAAGGCTGATGCTGTCAGGAGGGATGAAGGACATGTAACTCCTCCCTTTGAGAGCATCTGAAGTGGAATTCATCAGATTAAATGTCAATATTGATGTCTGACTTAATACTTTCAAGTCAATGGAGACAAACTAGCACTTGAAACATGTATCATCCTATATTAGAGTAGAAGGTAAAAGGGAATCAAAGTAATTATGGAAAGTCTAGACTAGAACTCAGGAAATCACCTTCTCCTGAAAGCATTGCCTTAGATGAGGTTATTCAAGGCTTTTCCAAGCCTAGTCTTGAATATTTCCAACTATGGAGATCCCACAGCTGTTCTAAGCAACATAATAAAATGTTTAATTATTAATTTAACTTCATTTAATCATTAAATTAAATCATTAAACACCCAGAAATGCTTATTTCTCCTTATTTCTCCTTATTTCTACTATCTGACATGAGAAGACAGATAAAACTGCAATGAAGATGGGGAGATGAATCCCATCCTCAGCAAGACTTGGCTAAGCCAATGAAGAGGAGAACTTCCATGGAAACAGTGGTCCTGTGCCAGGGACGGTGAGGAGTAAGAAACTGCATGCACTGACCTCTATTCCAAATCCATTCTCCCCCTTTTCAGATATTATTGTCTCCCCTTCTACCACTGGGGTTTTTACTGGGAAAGCACCTCTTGATTCCACAAGCAAATACTTTACTGTGTGTTTATCTGCCCTAGTTTATTCAGGTACTGACAAAATTCATGCACCGCTCCCAGGCAATCTGTTTGCTGATACCAGCCAGCAACAACCTCTGCAGCTGTAACCAACTTTACAGCAAAAATTGAACATTACAGTCAAAATCATCTGCTTCCTTTGGATTTTTTTTAAAACATGATTTCCAGTATTCCTAAAAAGAATGAAGACCTTAACAAGCAATCAGTATCTCTAACTTCAAAGGAGAAATGGTTTCCATTTAGTTTGCAGCTTCTAGAGAAGTAAAATAATTTTCAGTGAAAACAAAATGGATTTCAGTGATAAGTTAACAGAGAATCAGAACGAACAGGCACATAGCTGACTGACTGCTTTGTGTTTCAAACATCTGTCCCAGACTTCTTCATGGGTGAGAAAGGGTGCAAATTTAAGCCATAGCTTTTAAATTTCTCTAGAGCTGTTTCAAATTGTCTATTTCGGATATGCTTTTACTCTTCCTTAAATGAAGTCTTACAGAGTAAATCAGTTTCAGAAGAGCACCACCAATTTCAACTAAATTCCATTAAAATACTTGATAAGTTTATCTTCATTCCAGCATGGAAAGAAAATAAAAGTCGAACCCTTTGAAGCTGTCATCGGGTGGAATTGCAATTCTCCAGACAGCTTCATCATGGTCCCAGTCAGTCCCAGCAACAACACAAGGAATGCAGACGGCAAAGAATTTAAACATTTAGCCATTGGAAAAATCTTGATTTCTTCAAGAGAGCAGAGCTTTCTGTGATGAAATGTAGGCATCCATTTAACATGATCAACAACCAAGTGACTGAAATGTGAATGTTTTCACTTACTGTTAGGAAAAGGGGAATGAAAATGTGAATTGTCATTCAAACTTGTATTCAAAAAGACGGTTTATAATATTTGCTAGAGCTGAGAAAATTATACTAAACTGTTCTGATGATCTGAGAAAATTATTCAAAATTATAAAACCTGGCTGGAGCTGGGATTGTGATTATGATTGAATGTTAAAGGCATACGAAGAAATAAAACCATGAGCAAAAAGAAACAAAATTACTTATCTCTTCGTGGATATAGATTGGTAAAAATGTAGATACAAATTTAATTACTGTTTTAAATGAAATAATAATTAAAATATTTTCAATTAAAATTGAAAATATTTTTTGCTGGAAATGCAAAGCTCATGTATACTACAAATGAATGTTGGAGCTATGCATATTTATTCATATAAGCATGCATATACTCTAAGGAATAGGCATCCTGAATTATAACTGCAAATTCTAAATATAAATAAAAATTTGGACATGAGAACACCCTGCAGAACAAAATTTCTCCTATCTCATTGTTGAGCAAAGATGTTGTTTTAAACCAGGACCAAATGATGATTTGATATTTAGAAGTGGACTGTGATATACTTATTTTTTGTGAATAGACATCCCTGTGATTACTGTACAGTAGGATTAAGTGTGCTTGGTGGGGGAAAGTAGTTTATATAAAATGTCATAGAATACATTCTTTCTTTTTCTACAGCAAAATTTGGACAAACATTTATTTTGGGAGAAAATGTGTAAATGTTGGAAATGTGGATGAACTGGCCCTTTTTCTTTTACCTTAGATTTGCCATCTTCTGCCTAGTTGTTATTTACATTAGGGCAGGAATCCTAATAAAAGTAAAAACCGCTAAAATCCCTGACTTTTATAGCTAGTTACCTTGTTCCAATCTAAACTCAATCTAAAATCAAATTTCCCTGTGATACCCCCAGCTCTTTCCTCCTGCAGACACAAAGAGCAGGTGTTGAGAATCTTGGACTCTCCTTAAACCCAGCGCACGGCTCTGCAGCTCCTGGCAGCGCTGCCTCTCCTCTGCAGTTTGACAATTGACCAGAGAGCTTTGCGTGATGGAAAAGGACAGTTGCTGGAGCAGAATTGGCAGAGACAGCTCTGGAAAGCCTCGGTGGGGAGAGCAGGCGCGTACCTTGAAAGGTTTCTGTGGGCAGGTGCAAGGAGCGGTGTGAGGGTCCCCCGGGGCCAGTGAGAGTGAGAGCTGCTCCTATGCAGAGTGAAGGCAGGAGCTGTGTCCCCAGGAGAGGGACACTCGGCATCTGAACCTCCCACTCTCTCCTCGACTGTGCCTCCTCCGGATGCTCTACCCAGCAGAAATGTTACTCAGGGGGAGGAGGGACAGGCAGGAGGTGAAAGGAAAGTTTATTCTATTTGTGGGGTGAGAAGGGAGGAGGAACAAGTGGAAGGATATTTAAACAAAGGCTGGTGGGGGAGAAGTGTGACAGTTGGGAGCACGATGAAAAAAGCAACCACTGACCTATTTTTTCTCAAGAGTTTTTGTCCCCAAATGATGAATGTCATTAATTCTGTGTCTAGGAAGTTCAGTGTCTTAATCAGGTTTGACAGGAAAACAAACTCTAGAATTTTTTGTAAGTTTTTCTTTTTTTTTTTTTTTTTAATCTGATAGTTTTAAAATCGTTCATGCACTGCTTTTACCTGCATCTGCAATCACATTTATGTTTTGTCTCTGTCTTATTAGTGACCTGTCCAAACAGAAAGGCACATCTCCCTTCTTTTCACATCCTTCCTTGCTCCCACTGGAGATGCTTTTGACTCTTTTGAGCCCGCAGTAAAGCTTAGCCTTGGAAATACTAGTATTTATTGGAGGAGCCTTTATTTCATAGCTAATATGTAGGAGTTTTCCTTTTGGAGCTCGTAAGAAACATGACCCTTCCTTCCCTCTAGTCCAGGCACTAGAGGGCATCCCTCGCCTGCAGGTTACACAAAGACGTGTCCCCAGACTGCTCAGGAGAGTCCTGCAACACTGACTTCATTCTCACTGTCCGCCTTTCTAAACTCGTGCTGATTTATGTGCATGACAAAAAGAACAGAACTGATCCGTCAAACATTTCCTACTTTGGGCTGCAGATGTCCCTACCAGAGACACTAAAGATGCAACCTGGCCAAACCAACAGCAAACATCCTGCAGCGAAGCTGAACTCCAGAAGAAAGAAATTTGCAGAAAACAGGAGGCCACTGAATAATTTTCACAAAATCTGAGCCTTCATGTGGTGGCCACAGCCTAGAAATACATTGCAGTTCCTCGAGTTTAACAGACTCCCCAAAGTTCAGTGATTTTAGTATGCTTTAGAGGAAGACAAGTCCTCTATTAGTCATGCCAGAGACTTTTGACCTGGTTTCGGCCAATAAACATAATAATCATGCAACAAATTTTGCCTTAACTTGCATCATACAGATATTCAAGAGGCTGGGCCCACTCCTACCTTAAAGAGATATTAAAACCTCAATATATTGAAGACTGTGAGGACCTTCAGTAATGATAAATTTAGAATCATCTAAGGAAGTCAAGAGTGACAAAATCCTGGGTCCTTATGAGAGGTACACAGAGTGTACCTGATATTTTAGATATTTAATAAAACTAAAAAATTATTATTTCAATTTCTGTATTGATATCATGCAGAAAAAGCTAATGTGGCTTTCTCTCTGGATTCTTTAAACCACAGAATGAACCTGTGTCCTTCCACTTCTGCCTCCTCCAGCAGGAGGAACCATTGAAGGATGGGTTTCCTTGAAGAAATTGTGCTGCAAGTTAGTTCCACCTGGAAGGAATATCTGCATGTCCGAAGTGAGAACAGCTTATGCCACAAAGAATTCAATGAGCACTGCCAAGTTTGACGCAGGATTGGTTACACAGACAGGACATGAACTTCACTTAGTTTTCTGTTGGAATATTAACACGGTGGTGCCTTTCCCAAAAATTCCAGCAGATAAAATTCATGATTAGCATATCCAGGCAAAAAGGTCTCTACCAAAGTGAGCTCAGTCACATCAGTATCTACCTTTAGGACTCACAGCAAGGCAGTCCAAAAACAGAAGCCGCACCATAGGCTTGATGTCAGGCTCGCTACTGGCTTTGAATAAAGGGCAGGGAGGTGGGCACAGCTCCATTCCTGGGAAACAGGAATCTAATCCTGACTTACAGTAAAGGTACTCAGCCATCCATCCCAAGCCAGCAGCTACCAGAGAGCCAACTCCCTCTCGGTCTCTTCTGATGAATGAATAACTGACCACATAGAATGCCAGAATTGTGGAATGATCTGGGTTGGAAAAAACCTTAAAGTTCATCTCAGTCCAATCCCCTGCCATGGGCAGGGACAGCTTCCACCAGACCAGGTTGCTCCAAGCCTTGTCCAACCTGGCCTTGGACACTTCCAGGGATGGGGCAGCCACAGTTTCTCTGGGCAACCTGTGCCAGAGCCTCACCACCCTCACAGGGAAGAATTTCTTCCTAATTTCAGCTTTCAACTTAAAGCCATTGCTCTGTTTACTGATAAACACCAGCTGTATTTATTCTTCCCTGACCTGAGACCCCCGAAGATGGAAGCAACCCTTGCTGCTCTAACCTGGTGCCTTTTCTAAGACTGTAATTCCATTAGAGTTTTCTCTTGCAAGCAGGTGTGATATGGACACACCTGTAGCTCAGAGCAGCCCCATTGGAGTTCCTTGTGCTCAGTGGCCCCTGAAAATCTCAGTCCTTTGTCACAGATGCTGATGACCTCCTGTGTTGAGGATTCAGTGCTATTTCAGCCTTGAGGAGTCTCCATCCTTTGAGATAATAAAAAAACTCACGAAGTCCTGAGCAAGCTCTTCTAATTGACCCTGCTTTGAGCAGGAGGATTGGCCTGGGAGTCCACCAGAGGTGCCTTCCAGACTCAATCCTTCTGTAATTCTGTAATTCTGTGGTAATATGTGCTGAGACCTCAGCCTACTTGCCTAGATCTGTATGGACCTTTCAGGTTATGATCGTAGAAGGTATTGACCTTTAGGATGAGCTGAGTTCTCTCAACATCAAGGAGGAGGGATCTGAAATTCCCAGAGCTGCTACTCACAGCCAGACAACAAACTGGGTACTTAGTGGATTCTCCCAGAATAGAAGAGATGCAGGTAGAGTTTCTTCCCTTTGCCTGAGGGGTTTGAACCTGCATCTCCCAGCTGAAGGTTTGAAGAGCCCAGCAGTATTTGGTGAATGATATTTAAACAACAAATAAAGGCCAAGAAAGTATCTCCTGGGCCTGTCTAGATATCATCTGAAAACAGATTTCATTCATTTATGTGTGTGGGGAAAAGGCTTGTCTAAATATTATGCTTTCTTATGGGAGAAAAAAAAAATCATCACATTTTTGGACCAACTCCAGGAAATTCACAAGTTTAAAAAAAAAAGGAGGATAAACAAACCTACTTACAGAGTTGGTATAAGACATTCATCTCTCTCACAAGAACACTCAGATGATCAATCTGTAAGCACAAATCAATGCTGAGGAAGCTGCAGGACCAAGACACTTGCTGGGGGCCAAGATATCTCAGAATGAACTTCCATTTTGCCACTCACTCTGTCTGTGGCTTTAGGCAAGTCACGTGTTTTTATGCAAAATACAGATTATGGAATTTAACCCTATAGCTGGAAAGGGTTGCATACAATGAAACATTTTAATTATGGTTATATTATATTGCAATATTAGAGACCCTACCTTCTACCAAGGAAGTCAAGAGTGTGACATTTGCTGCTTTTCTTCTTCCTGCAGGCAAATTCAGTCCCAGTCTGTCTAATTTTTCTCGCAAGCACCGTCCTCCATTCTTGGATTTTGCCCTATTATGAGAGAACAGCAGGAAAGAGAGACACTTGTCATTATTCTGCACCTTTTCCCCATGTTAATATAAGCCTAGAAATTGTACACACTTTGTTGACAAACCTGTGGGGTAATGCCTGCAGTAGTGGCATCAATGGGAAATATTTCAGAGCTGTATTCTTAATGTCCTGCTTGATCTACTTGATTCTTTAACACTGGTTCTTTGGCAGAGTTAAAGATTTTAATGCCTGTCATGGGGGCATCAGTTCTTCAGGCAGCTTTCCACTTAGTGGAGCCAGGTGTCCTGATTTGGGCACGGAGCCTGGGATTACAGTGACTAAATATAAATACTGACAGTGCAAACACTTATATCTGATTTAACCAAGCCAGGTTCCACAGACAAATTAGAGAGAAACGTGACCTTCTAGAATTAGGTTTAACAGATATCCGCAATGAGTGGACTTTACTCATCTGACTTGTCTGACTATTAAAGGGAACCAGACAGCTACTTAAGTGTAGATGTCTATGTGGAACCAGCTCTAACTATCCCTCTACAATTTATGTAGAGACGAGGGTACTCAGAAATGTTGTCTATAAAGCCCAAAACATACAAGGAAGAAGGACAAGGCTATAGGAAATGCTGAAGCTAAAATCTCAGCCATCATTGGTTACCTGTGCCCCTATGCCAAACACCTACATCCCTTTGTGCTCCCAAAAAGGGTCCTGGTGTGTCCCAGTGCTGCTTTTCCACAGCACCTCAGTGCTTGAAGCACTTGAGACATATCCACTTATGCAGCAGATGTAGGTTCAAATTCTTCCTCAGCCTGAAGGAATTTTAACCTGTGTCTTTCAGACACATGCAGCAGCCAGCTAACAGCAAATAACTAATGTTAAAATGCTTAAACAAGGAATAAAACAGTGACTGGAACCCAGATATCTCTCATCCCAAGTGAATGACCTGACCATTAACTAGATAAGTCTACACCTTTGCTTTTTGTACAACAAATAGATAATTAACCCCAAACGAGATTGAGGGGCCCTCAGCTTCGAAAAAGTAATCACTAACTAAATATTTTGAGCTTCAGGTTCGAGTTCCTTCAGGCAGAGGAAGGAACCAAATATGGAATATCACCATTTGGATATCTGTTTTTATGCATTAAGAAATACCACAACTTCAGCTACATTGTTTGTCAGGAAATATCTTCTGAAAATAATTTTTTTCTATATTCAGAAGAACACTTTATTCCCAAGGCAAGCTGCTTGGGAAAATAAGTAACCAGTGACTGCTGACAGGATGCAAAAACAAGCCTTCCAGGTCTCAGGCAAACAATCAATGAGATTTTGTTTTCCTACATCTTTCCTGGCCAAATACAGAGTGTTTGAGCCTGTTCTCTAGCTATGAAACCCTGAGTTACAAACTGACCGAATCCATTCAGTTGCACTCTCTGTTTCATAAAACAGAATTAGCACATCCAAAGTGCAGGCTGTGAGAAGTCCCTGGCTTTTGCAAACCCCTGAACCATGCCCAGGGTTAATTTGGGAGAGGAGATATTTAGTCTGGGTCAAAAACCTGTGGGGATCATTCAAGCATTTTAACAGAGGAGAGAAGTGAGCCCCTACATTGAAGTCGATGCCCTTGAATTCCTAATAGCTTGCACTGTATTGATGAAATCTACAGCATGAGTATTTAAAGTGAAAATTAGCTGAAGGTTTCTCCAGGATGACGCGAATAGAGGGGAAAATTTTGGCAGATGTAGATTTTGGATTTCAATGCCTGTAGAGGCAGTTAAATGGCACTTATGCCTTGAAAACAATTTATGGTCTACAGTCATTATTCCCCAAGACGGCTCAAGACAGCCCTTGAACGCCTGCATCTCTCAGGCTGGTTAAAATGACTTTCAGTATAAGTACGAGGATCAGTGTGGCCTTCAGTGCCAGCAGTGAAATAGCCGATGACTTTCCAGCTGGTTTTGATCAAAGGGTGTTCAAGCAGCTGATGCCATCTGAGCTGACGCCTCGGGGACACCATGACTTAGATATGCCTGGCTGAATTACAGTTGCCTCCTAGTTTTCCTCTTGCAATGTGAGGCGCAGTCTGCCCCTTTCCTTCTTTCTGCTCCTGCTCTCTGCAGGTGTCTGCTCTGGTCAGAGAAGGGTCAGAGGCAAAAGTTTGCCCAGTTATTTGCTTCTCCTCCAGTATTTCACAACAAGAAAAGTAAACTCATCTTATTCTGCCTTTTTTGTGCCCAAAAGACATGCAAAGAAAGGAAGAAAAGGGCATCCATACACCTTGGTGTTTTAGGTTTTTTTTGTTGAGTGAGTGCTGTAAATATTCTTGGTAAAACAATTTGCTTTGAGATAGTTTCTCAGCAAGAATTTAGATTTGTAGCTCTGGTGAAATTTTCCACACATTGAATTTCCTTTTTTTTCCCCCTCAAAACAAGTCAAAGCAACATTTATCCATGTCTGATGAGTAACTGAAAAGAGGAGGTAAAAAAAATCAGTTCAATGAAAAACGTAAACTTTCTCATTTATTGAAAATTCCCCAGTGTTCCTTCCTGATCCATCCCGTTCTTTTACCCCAAGTATGACCACCTATCCAAGCAGGGGAAAAGAATGAAGCCTATCAGTTGAAAATAAAAAAAATTACAGCAATTACAGCATTGTCTAGGGGTTGTTATTTATTCTCACCTTCAACTTACCTTCTCAAAATACCTCCAAGGAGGGAAGCGTTGAGGCATTCTGGTGGGGAAAGGCGCCTCTTCACCTCAGCGATGGTCACCTTGTACTTGGAAGTGGAGCTGAGCAGAGACAAGCGGCCAGGAACAGAGCAGAACAGGTCGGTGGGGTTGACAACACAGGTGCCACCTACAAAAAAAGGAAATATTAGAGTGGGGGAAAACTTCACCTTCTGTGTTTTGATGAACTCAGCCATGAAGAACAGTTCTGTGGTTCTGTTGCGGTTGGTTTTGTTTGGGTTTGGTTTTTCTTATGGTGTGTGTGGTTTGGCTTTCTATAATATTATTGTTTTGAGGAAAATGAGTGTGTTGAAATTTCAGTGTGGGAACAGTGAAGTGTTAGATTTCATAAGGTTTACAGTCAAAATGCATCATTATGGCCATTTGATATCATTTGATTTCATGCTCTGAAAATATTACCAGTTATCGCTAAAATCTCTTCAATCTAATATGATTAAAAAAATAAGATTGAACCCTCACTCACAATTTAGAAAAACACAGTTTGTGAAAAAGTGAAGACACTGGTTCTAATGAGAAATGTTAATTTTAACTCTCATAGCAGTATTTAGGATTACAAAGATGCAAGAACATTATGGGTTTGCAGTGATTTTCAGCAAGAACAGCTTTCCACACCTTTGAACTCATAAATTCCTTCCAAAGTTAGGTCAAATCCTCAGCTGATATTAACGATTGAAATCTATTGAGCTACATCAGTTTATCTCAGGTTAGTTCTGCAATTGTTTATTTCTTGAGAGTGGCAATTACTTGGCCTGGGTCTAAAACTGCTGAATGATCACCAAATCTTTCAGTCAAGACTGTGATCAATAACTCCTCAGGCAAAACCGAGCTTTTAACTTAAAGTTAATATGAGAGAGAGAAAACTTTCTTTGCAACTGATCCAAGAGAGTAGAACAAACTCCCAGGGAAAAAAAGAAATAATCTTAAGGACTAGCACATATTTTATCACCAAGCACAAAACACTTTTCTTTGACCTGCCTTCTCCAACCTGACTACAATAAAAAATTCTGGGGAAGAAATAAATCTTACCACTGCATGCACTATTCTTCCCCGGGGGGAAGATGAGGAAAAAAAAGAATGAGCTGCATATGACAGTGATATAAAATATCATATAATTCAATGCACTACTAGAAGGAGTTCAGATGGTTTATGTGAGGATGATGATATAAAGACCTTCTTAGAGCAGAATTAATCTGTGCTCATCATTCATGCTTAAAGGAAACATACTGTACCTTTTAAGATACCCTGATAATTTCTTTTTTCCTGTGAACACCTTAATCTTTTTTAACTACAAGAGCTCACAGTGTTACCGTTAAAAATTTTAGTTTCTAACCTAAATTCTGTAATGAGCATAGAATAGAATGGAATAGAATAGAATAGAATAGAATAGAATAGAATAGAATAGAATAGAATAGAATAGAATAGAATAGAATAGAATAGAATAGAATAGAATAGAATAGAATAGAAAATAAAAAGCTCACTCTAGACAAGATCCTACACCTTTCTCTTTATCATCTTACATGTTGCAACCTCTAAAAATTAAGGTGACTCTGTTCCACTTCTCACAGAGACAGACTGAAGGGTGAACCTTCATTAAATGCAGACTATTGCTTGCTTACATAAGGCAAACAGAATTTCTTTCCAAATATTTCAGCTCTTGAAGGTATATTTAAACATTTGTGCTGACAGCAACACCAGAAAAGAACATCTCTTGGTATCAATCCCAGATGGGTGAGATCCTGACTCAGTACAGCAGGGTATTTTATGACTTCTAATTATGTTCCAGGGCAGATATTAGTGTCCACTTCTTAGACAGGATATAGAGACAATTTGTGCATCACCAAAATACAGACACATCAAGGGCACTGATGCACATTTTTACACAGCTCAAAGCTACAATTAATGAGCTCATACGCTCAAACACAGAAATCTGGCGCCACACGGCTGAAATAATTTTGGGTCTGTGTTGTTTTGGTGTGTTTGGGTTTTCTTTGGTGTTTTTTTTTTTTTCAAGAAACCTGTAAATATTTTCAAGCAACATTTTCAAACTTCTGGTCTGTCAGGTACATTTGTGAAGAGCGTTAACACTGAGTAGATCTGTTTGTTTGGCATCTGCCACACAATGCATATACACACGTGTATATATATATACGTGTCAAGAAAACAGTAGCACTGTGTACATATTTATTTACTTCAATGAGTCTGTAGATTTTATAACGAGTGAGACTGTACTGAAATCAGTGTCATATTAAAGTTCATCTCCTTGCCAGGTTAAGCCAGTATGTGCACCCTTTATGCCAGATAAATAATTGTTCCTTTAATCCAAAAACCTGTTACCCTGCAGCTGCTCCTACCCTAACCAGAATTTACTGGAACACTTCTCATTACTATTTAACAGAAAGTTGCTTACAGTCTGAAATACTTTAAAATATCATGCCTAAGCAGCATGGTCTAGACCACAGCAAATCCAGGTAAGTCAGGTAGGGGTTAAAAGTAAAAGAAATCAGCGAGTCTAGATCATTTGCTTTCCAGAAACACGGGGAACAAGTAGCAAATTACAAGAAAGTAAAATCCATTGCATATAATTATTTCACTATATTAATTATTCATTGACACAGCAACAGAGAGCAGTGTGGTGCTTTCTAGATGAAGGTACGTCTTTGTCACAAACTGCGTGCATTTTTGAAGGCATGAATTTCCTACCACAAACACCACCTTGGAGAGGAGATGGATGAGGTCCTGGCCCTTACACCACGAGGTAAACAGAAAAAGGAATGGAGGGCTGCTGGAAAGAGAGAAGAAAGGAGAAAAGCAGCCACACAGGAAGATGAAGGATTAGGTTTCTTGCCAAACACTTGCTTCAGAGTATTCCTTCCTTCCTTCTGATCATGTGTTAGAGTGGACAAATGATTTTGTGAGGCAGCTTAACACAAAGACCGCCACCATAAGGCATATTTTAAGTCAAACTAAACAGCAGTGGCAACAACCAGCTTTTTTTCCCATCAACACAATGCTACTGTGAGTGCTGTTGGAAAAGTCAATCCTCACTTAATTGTTGAGCCAGTCTTGTCATAACAGAGTATTTGAGAGGTGGGATGCTAAGACACCAGCAGAAGAAGCAGAAATAATGCCTCAAAGACAGAGCAGAAATAATGTCTTTTTTGAGTCTAGCGATTCAACCTGGAGATCCCTACTCCTCTCGGCACTTCTTACTGGCTTTGGAAATCTTTACAGACTAACTTCTAGTGACAGGATACATGAGACCCCCTCATCTCACCAAATGAAGAGCCCCACATGCAGGAACAGCAAAGGAATATGCCCACAAGTGTGCATGAAGAAGGGAAAGCTGTGGCCCTTGCGCCCTGACTCGTTATCCATGACATTCGTCCTGCGGCAAAGCCAGAAAAAGGAAAAGGAGAGCAGGCAGACAGTGAGATAACTGGGAGGATCACCCAGCTGATTGCCTCAGCAGTTTTGTGCTCTGAGTACCACGTGAAATGGGCCTGTGAATGTTAAGAAGACTCTTTTTAGGACAACTGTTTATTTCCATAGAGAACTGATTACGTGGTCTGGTCTGACTTCATCTGTTGCCATGAGATACTATTTTGGAGATGACTGTAAATGGTGATGGTTGTGCTCTTACAGCCACAGAGGTCTGAAAACACAGACAGGACAAGATTTAGATGAAAGGATAATAATATTTTATATTGCAACAGATAGATTAGGGAAAAAAAAACGAAGGAAGAGAAGATTTCAGGCACTCAAACCCTTGTTTAAGGTTTCTCTTTCATCCAACTCTATTCAATTACTCCTTTATTCATGACAGAGTTTTACTCTCTGATCTATCATCTTCATGTGGATTTCAATAAACACACTTGGTCACAAGATAAAAATGGATGGGAAAGAGAGATGCTTTGTGCAGCTGACCTCATCTAGGCGACAGACCAAGGGCCCTGCTGTATCCTGAATCCCCAAATCACCTCAAGAGATTATATATAACCTGATGTAGTTAAAGATGCTCCTGCTCATTGCAAAGGGTTGGACTAGACAACCTTTAAAGGTCTCTTCCAACACAAAATATTCTATGATTCTAATCTATGACTATTTTCAAGTGGCCTGAGGGAGAGGAATGACAAAAGACTAGGTTCATTTTTATTAGTTGACTTTGGGGGCCCAATCCTTTTCCTTCTGACTGACTGGTTCATGCTCAACACAGTGTCTTCTTTCATGAGAATTATGCTTTTGCTTTGTTTCCCAAGCCTAGAACGAACAAAAGTTAGGCTATGTGATACTGGAAAAGGTAGTCAGAGCCAACATCGGGAGAGTATTTTCCCTTCCTTATTCCCGTCTCCCCATCAAATAGCACATGTCAGTACAAAATGCCAACACAAACTGATGATGGGTTGTGCAGATGACAGCGGGGAGAACAGAGCCATGCTCTACCCCACCCGTCTTGTCAACACAATGAAAATCCCAATAACGCACGTGGCAAGGAGAGCTTGGTCTGTTTTGGTTGCAGGTTCCCTTTGTAGAGATGAAAAGAACAATAGGGTGGCTGGAGGTGGTGGTTTATTCTGATTTAGTTATTCAGGCACCTGCTGAAAGGCAAGGCTCCCTTACACCATCAGAGTTAAATATTTGTGCATTCTTTCATTGATAAAAACAATATTCTGAAATATTTTTTATACTTTTCATAAACATTGTTTTTGTTTCATCAAGAATGAGAGAGAGAAATATCTGTGGATGTCACTAGATGGTTTTTACATTTTAAATACAGATTTTTTTTTTTTTAAATGTGTGTCTCTAATTTTGTACATCCTTACACTCCGGAAGGTCATTTTTTATTTGTTAATTGTAACACTCACAATATGATGAGTGTTTTATATTCATTCAATACAACATAGTCCCTTTTTCCAAGATATTCACCTGCAAATGTCATGCACCTGTGTAAGAAAACATCATAATACGCTGGTGACAATAGTGTAGAAGTGCTGCTTATTTTGTTTTTCAGGATATACATGTTTGTGTGCTTGTGTACATTATTAAGTATAAGCACGCCTGAATGTCGACAGATTGATCTTATATAAAATATTAATAGCACACTATGCTTTTTATTAGTCTATTATTTATATCTACAGGTGCTGTTTGTGGGAGCCTCCAACTTACAGTATATTTTCTGTCCTGTGCTGACATTCTGGCAAGTTTACAGTATGTTACAAAATGAAGACATTAGAATCTGCCTCTCCTTAGCTTTTTTTCTGCTATCATGTAGCAAATGTAAGCAAGCAGTTATCAGTACAGATTTTATCAGTACTACTTAATCCCATCTTCAGTTCCAAAACGTCTGTAAGAAATTTAAAATGTTCTCCAGATTATCCTCACATGACCCAGTCATTGATATCAGGAACTAAATATTCAGAACTCTAAAACTCATCTACATTTGTCAGGAAAAATAGAAAATACTCCTTTTTTTTTTTCCCCCAGTTATTCTCTCCGTTTCATTTAAGTTAACAAACTTTGCATCACATTAGTAACCACGTAAAACCA
>VZRV01007593.1:758688-764889 GCA_013398115.1 Falcunculus frontatus
CCGCCCTCGGCGGCGAGGCGGGGCCGGGCGGAGAGGGGCGGCCGAGGGGAGCTGTCCCTTCAGCACCACCCGGCACCGCCACCGCCTCCCGTCCCGCCGCTCCCTCCGCCCGCTCTGCCCAGCGCCGGGACCACGTCCGGCCTGAGTCGGTGAAGGGACAGAGCCCTGCGCTAAGTCCCCTCCCCGGAGACAGCGGCGTGAGAGCCCGCTCCCCATCCCCGCCCACCACAGTCGTGCGGGACTGGTGTTCCAGCAATAAATAATTTTGTTTCAGTGCGACTAAAGTTTGTCTAGGGAAGTGATGGCTGAAAGCAGCTCCCTGCCATAATAGCATCACGTCACCCAGAATACCTCCTAAATATCTGGTTTTCGTGTTGGATATAATGAATAAGGGAACAACAGCGCAAGAAATGAGCGTTGTGAGAGGCTGAATCGCCAAGTGTCCTCTCCCCTACTGCATTACGTGGTTTATATCGGGAATGAAAGGATGAGTTTAAGCTTGTGAGGAAAATGTGTTCCTACGTTAGGCCTTTAGACCTGTTGTTTCTCTTCAGGGTAAATGACGGTAATAACAAACTCCCCGGGACATTCAGATTTCGCAAATGCTGTAGAGACGCGTATTTAACACGAGTCCCAAACCTCTCCTCCAACTTTGATGTTCGCTATTTACATTGACAGATGGTTATCAAATGAAGTGACACTCAAAAGAGAGTTCCACACCGGTCTGTAGCGCTACTGAAACCACATTTCCAAAAAAACTCATTTTTTTCCCTCACACGAGATCAAATTACCGATTTAACAGCCCAGCGCCAAGGAACACGTTTCTCGAACTATCAGGGATCATCCCGATTAAACGGGGAATGTTACATCGAGTCAGGAAAACTCTGAATTCAGCGGGAGTATCCGAGAGCTACCGAGGAACAGATCGTTTGTAAAGTGCAAATGGACTGTGAAATGTGAAGTGCTCTAAGCGAGTTTGAACGTACTTCTGACAAAGGGCAAATTACCACTTTTTCGGCAGTATATCCAAACTACGCTAAACAGTGGGGGAGGGAAAGGCAGGGAGAAATGGAGAGGGATGTATGTTTACAAAAACTGATAGACGCAAGTATGTGTAACCTCTTACCTCTTCTTATCACACCTCCTTGCCCGTTGAGTACAAGTCCACACTGGGCCTCCACTGAGCTCTTAAGTAATGAGGGAAAAAAAAGGAAAGAAAGGAAAAACAGAAATCAGACACAGAAACCCACAGGGAGATCACACAGCTTTTGCTTTGTTATATGACTCGCCCAGGAACAATAGTTAAGGTGAACTGGAAAAACACAGTTACTCTCAGCGAACCCAAGTGAAATCCCCTCTCCATCCTGCCATCTGCCCCTACCCCACCAAACGCAGAATAATTTTCCTTTCATTGCCATTTAAATACGAATTTATCCCGAACTGGCAACTTAGACCGGCAGTTACATGGCATGATAGAGAGACAAACAAGTACTTTTGAGAGAAGTGTATTCCCGCTCTACAGTTGCAGGCACAAAGGTAAAAATGTACTTTCGTGTTTTTTTATGTTTAGTGGTTTATTGATACTCGCGCACACAGCTGAACTCACAGATATGTTTTGCGACACGCATATACCGACTTAGAAAGTGGGCACAGGAGTAGACAAAGAGCACAAACAACAGATGACCTATTGGGCTTTGCCGGCTCCACAGACTCGTGAGGGTGTTGTAACAATGCGTGTGTCCGCACATAGGTGGGGATGAATATGCATCTGTGCGCGCACACACACAGGCACCCATGTGTGAGCGTGGGGTGAAGAACCATCAAAAAACCTGCCTAGGGCTTCTGGTGCACGTCCGAAGAGATCTCACTTCTTTATTCTCCTGTTACAAGGCTGATTATTTGGGGATCTTCGCCCTCCTTAATAAATATTTTTATTGGAGTGATAAAAGACTTGAAAGGGTTGGGTTTTCTTTGGGTTTTTCCTTATGTTGGGGTTAAAAAAACACAACAAACCAAACCTAAATCTTTGCCCAGTGGAAATGTGTTAAAGACGCATTTTCCTCTACAAACAAACGAGGTATTGGACATGAAAGAGGCCTTTAAGGGTGTTAACCTATTCAACAGCCCGTGAAGAGTTAAGTAAATGCGGAGAGAGTCGGTGCATAATAAAAACCCCACTTTACAAAACAATCTTTACAGTCCTGGCTCTCTCCCCCACTTTCACCATATTGGCGCTGGCCCTGTAAGACCTTCCTTTTCAAGGCCCTTTTTTATTTTAAGTGTTCTGCCTTAAAGTGATTATGAAATCAATATGAAAAAAACTTGGCGACTGAGCATAAATTAAAGCGGTGATGGGAAAAGGTGTGACAGTTTTCTTTGTTGCCCATGGAAAATCTTTTTAGGGCACTGAAAGATGCCACTCCAGCTCCAAGACTGTTTGCATCTGTTAGGCTGACTTAAACCGCCCTCGAAACTATTGGACATTCACTTAAAATTCTGTGCAGGGAAAAGTATATTTACATTTGTTGCATTTGAAATGAGGCATATGCTGATGAACGTTTTAAAAAGAAAGACTAAGGAGGAAGGGGAAGACTGGTTAGACCATAATTTTGGTTTAAAAGTATTTCTGTGCAGTCCTGTTTCTGCTCGCCACCAAAACGCTTCCCTCTAAACCCGAAGTGATATTCGCGAGAGCCCAACTTTGTTCTGAATAATCTAAGTCCTAACGACAAATATTAATATTTTCAACTTCTCATCACTCAGGCTTTTTGATACCTCTGCACGCTCCCTCTTGTGTTCGAAAAAAGAGGGAGGAAGAAAAATAAAGAAGAGATTGGGTACAAAGACCTAAGTATTTTATTTGATAATAACTTGTGATCGAAAAATTAATATTTTCCAGAGGAAAGCTGTTGATTTTCTTCTTCGTTAAATAAATAAAAAGAGACTGTGTCTCTAGCAGCTTAACCAACCTTTTTTTTTTTTTTTTAAGGGAAACATGTTGTTTGGTCGGATGACATTGCATAAATGACCAGTTGAATGGCACTAAGTCGAAAATTGGATAAACTATGGTGCTTTTTTGCCCGGGACTTAGGCATTGTCTGCTGTCTTGCAAACGTTCCTAATCCCCTCTTTTGAAAAATACAAGGCTTTGTGCCTGCCAAAGAAAAAAAATTTGTACAGATACAAAAAAATCAGCAGCAGACGTGGTTATAAAAAGGAGTAAATAGGTTTTAGTTGGGGTTGAGCAGTGAATGGCAGATTTTTTTATTTTTTTCTAGGGGGGTAGCATAAGGAGATCCTTGTGAAAAATGTAAACAAAAAAAATGGCCAGAGAGGACAAAATTATATAGTGAATTTTAGTGGAGAAAACTAGGTTTAAATAGCTAGGGTTTCCTCATCTGAGGCATAAAAGACAACATTATTTGTTGGTGGGTTTAATTTCCTCCTAGGAAAAAAAAAAGGGGGGGGGAAGGTTTCTTTTCGCTTATATAAAAAGATTGTTTGGATTATTTTTTTCGTGCTTTGATTTTAAGGGAAGAAAATAAACCTTCTTAATTTTACAAACTTCGGGTTGATTTTTTTTTTCCCCCTCAAGCCATAGACCGCTGCATCTTTTTGGAAAGACCAATATAGCCAGCTTTGTATGTCAGGGAGCGAGGTATGGGGGAAAAGGAAGTACAGTAAATACGGTCCCGTTTGTCTCTCCCTGCTGATGGGGAAGCCTTCAGTTCCTCAGCTCGTCGGGAGAAGGAAGGTTGGCTTTTGATTTGGGGCACATTTCGTAATGGGGGTTAGATACAGGATGGCGTTGTTTGCAATTTTGGAAACCAATTTCATTTAAGCAACCGGCTCAATTTAGCGGAGGTGAATTTTTAGCGCGTGGGAAAGGATTTCTGAGCGGATAAACCTGAGCTTTTGTTACATAGAAATGGAATATTTTAAATGGGTCCAGGTGCCGGTTAGGGTGGAGTAGATTATTGATTAGATAGATAGACAGATGAATTTAGCTTTATCTGCTTTATCTCTCACCCTATTAACACCTAGATCGGATATCGCGAGGCATTTTTATCATTCTGACTTTTTCTGACGAATATTTTCTCCCGTTTATCTCCTTCCTCCTTCATATCTCGGAAGGTTTGCCTTTGTAAGTCTGTCGGAAAGCAGATTTATTTCCTGCCCTGCCTTTTTTCTCTTTTCCTGCTCCATGCTTTCCTTAAACCATTTGCCTGCTCTGTCGCTGCAAAGTGCTCCGTGCGCCGAAATAAAGGAAAAGTTTAGGAAAAGCGAGAAGATGTGTTTGGTCTGGTTTGGTTTGGGTTCTCTGTGACTGGGTCACGGCTGGCGCACGCACACGCACCCCGAGATCTCTGTGGGACCCCCATGGTCTCAGCCATCACAGAGATACAACCCAAGCGGCGAAGGCAGGCGCGAGGTTGTTTTTGTTTAATTTGTTTGTTTGGCCAAAGAAGACCACTTGTTTGGTTGGGGTTTTTGTTGGTTTTTTTTTCCCCTCCACATTTTTTTCTTGCCGCTACTAATCTGGAGGGGACGGGCTCTGGATCGGATTTGGGATGAATCTTCCCTCCTTTGTATGAGCTATTCCGAGAAGAGGAAAATGGGGGTGGGGGTGGCNGGGAAGGTACCTCGAAAGGAGATTGCATGCTATTTACCTGCAAATCGTCTGCTCCCGAGGCTGCAAGCCCGAGGCTTGGTCCTGGCAGGAGTCTTTGATCTGGATGCATCCCATATTGGGATCCATGGCTCATAAGAGACAGGTCGTGGCGGCGGTAAGCATCTAAGCACCCCAGCTCTCTCCTCTGCTCGTCCAAGCAGGAGGACTTGAGTGCCCGCGCATTGTGCAGGTTGATAAAATCAGTGGGTTCTCCATGGTGGATCTGCTGGTAATATTGCTGGGAGTGGTGGAGAGAGTTCAAGGAGTAAGCGTCGGGGTTGACTGCCGGGTGGCTGTGTTGGAACTCGTAGTGGAAGGACTGGTGGTGCAGTGGGGTGTACTGGTGGTTAGTGGAGAAGTACGGGGAGGCGAACTCGGTGCCCGTGGTAGAGTAAGTGAGAGGAGATGAGGAGGAATAGGCGACGGTCGAGTTGGCCACAGACTCCAGGCATCCAAGCTGCATCAAACGGTAACTGTTTGATCCGTCATGACGTATCTGAAAGGAAGAAGTGAAAAGAAGACCCCAAAACTGGAGGTTTGTCATTGAAAACCCCGGGTACGGTTCTTCCAAGCACGCTGTCCTGCATAGCTTCTCCCCCTGCGGAAGCGTCTAAGCCTGCGATCGGCAACCCCAGCAACAAAAGATCCTTTCCTACCTTGGGCTAGTGCCATAAAGGTCCGTTCAAAAAATCATAAACAGCCCAGCCTGCCCTTAATACTGTCCAGCGAAAGGAATCCACGCACTGAAATAAAACTAACTATCTATCTATCTATCTATCTATCTATCTATCTATCTATCTATCTATCTATCTATCCATCCTTCCATCTATCCATCCACCTCCTGATCACAGCTGTAATATCTGGGGCTGACACAAAAAAAAAGTCATCAAACAGAGGAAACTACCGAGAATACACACAAGTCCCGTCCCTATGTTACAGCGTTACACATTGAGAAAGCTTTGCCGCCTGCTTGCCTTCCTTTCTTCCTTCCTTCCTTCTCTTCTTTTTTTTTTTTTTTTTGAACCCCTATTTTTCTTTCTTTTTAAAATAACGAATCAGATCCAAAATTCCCCCCCTCTTTTCCCTGCGTTTCGAAAGAAAGGAGAGTCCTGCTTTTTAGAGAGAACTCCCCATTCCTGGCGAGCTGGTGGTGATTTCTCTCCACTTCATTATATTATTAGGGGTATTATTCTGATTTTCGTTCTGGCAACGGTTTTAACGTGGTAATGAGTTGCCCTTGCTGGCGACAGATGTCATAACGAATTTTCTCTCTATACTTCTTTAAGTTATCTCTGAAGCCGGATTATAATTAAACGTAACGGTCCAATATGGATTTTAAAAAAATGGAAACAACCACACAGGCACATACACACACACATATGCACACACACGCACACACACATCCACACACACGCGCGCACACACACACACACACACACTCACACACGTTAAATACCTCTGCATCGTGGACGAGACCTGGAAAGGTAGTTGACATTTTTTGGTTCTCCGAAAAAAAAAAAAAAAAAAAA
>VZRV01007593.1:764981-776123 GCA_013398115.1 Falcunculus frontatus
AAAAAAAAAAAAAAAAAAAAAAAAAAGGAAAAATTTGAAAAATCCAAAGTTCATGTATTTCCCCAATTTTTTTTAGAAAAAATCTCTACAGACAGAGAGAATTTGCAATGTATCTGCATAGATCAGATCTCTCGCTTTTCCATGCACCTCCTTAAAAACCTGTAGGAACAAAATTTTCCCTCTGCACAAAAGCTGCTCCCTGGATCAGATTTTGTACTTGCTGGGTATTTCTTTGGCTGATGTCGTAGGTCCCTTGGTAATATAGAAGTTTTGAAAATTAAGCATCAGCACTGAGAACTGGGAGGACAATAGATAGAGGAGCTTCATCCCAGGAGACAAGGAATAAATATTGTATCTTCGCCTAATAAGGAACTGTAGGTTCTTTCAACATTTTTATACATTTTTTCCTCCACTCTTTAGAATGCTTTTTCTTACCCAGGCTAATATGGGAACTAATCTGATCGAAGGGGGTATTTTGTGTACATTTTATTGGGAAGACATAAAGCTAATATATATAAATATATATTATTAAACCATCCTTTTCAATAGGTAAGTGCTCCTTCCTGTTGATTATACTGCTTTTAAATACTGACCAGAATCTAAGATTGCACATTTGTATGTGTGTCTGTTTAAGTGTATTTTTTTTTCCTAAATGAAAACTATGTGGTTTGTTTTGGTTTGGGTTTGGTTTTTTTTTTTTTTTTTTACCCTTTCATTTACATCGAATTTAAGTCCACCCCACACTCCAACCTGCTTTTAAAGCTGCCTAATATGTTATCTTACAGGCTTCTTTAAATAGCATTTTCAGACATAAAACTAGGGTGAGACCACAAAGTATCACTGCAGTGACATATGATATTATGGAATTATACATAAAATACATATAGATCTACGGAATTACATCTGTAATAGGAAAAAGAAAAATAGGAAAGGGGACGTAAGAGCTAAAGACCACTGATAGCTGGTTCGACATTTCCAAGTGCCGATAAATTTTGGAGATGGGAACACACGGAGCCTGCGTAGCCCTGGGTTGCAAAGCTGAAGGGGTACGTGATTTATTTATTTAGTGACACCGGTCCGAGGAGCTGCCACTCGGGCAATAAGTCCTGTCTGCTTGCTCGGCGCCCCCCTGTCCCTCTGCCCCCAGGTAGCGGCTCTCCAGCCCCGCAGTGACTGCGGGCTCCGCCCGGGGAGCGCCCGGGGGGGCCACCCGCTGCCGGGCGAGGTCGGGGCGGCGTGGGGGGGACTCACACACCCTCTGCGAAGATGCCAGCCCAAATGGCATTTCCCGGCGGGGAGGCTCTGCTGATGGCTAGCTTCCACCCGAGATAAGCCTGGAGATAGGAGAGGGTGTAACTTGCTTTTAATTGCCATTTAATTTGGGTCGCGTTTAAGCGTTTAAGCTGCGAAGGTGTCTTAATAATAAGCCGGAGGCGAAGAGGCATGTGGCTCCCTGCCTCGCTCTTTCCTCTTTATTTTTTTTTTTAAAGTCCAGGTTTTGGGAGGGTTTATTGGTATCTGTTCATGCAGGCTAACAGGAGCTGTCACTCAGCCCTCTTTTCTTCCTACAAATGGACAAAGGCACACGACTGGAATGGAAATGCATTGTCTGAGATGGGAAAGTGCGGGTATCCCGGCGGGCGGGGGGGCAGCGGGAACACATCACACCTCTCCAGAGCGCTGCTGGGGAGCTGGGCTCCACCCGAGCCCCCGCTCCGCCCGGCCTAGCGGGGAAGGAAGGAAGGAAGGAAGGAAGGAAGGAAGGAAGGAAGGAAGGAAGTGCTTTTTTCTCCTCATTTGGATTTCCTACAGTTCTAATGTTGCTAAAGGAACACAAATATTTCTCCCCAATATATAATTGAAAAAAACCCTAGGAATTCCTCCAAGTTCAGACTTTGATCTTCTCAAGATTTTGATACTTGAGAGAAGTTTAAAAAGCCACAGGACAAAACCCACCCAAATGATGTGAACAAACTTTGCCCTTTCCAAAAGCCCTTTGGAGTGTGGCGAGCGCAGTAGAAACAGCCACATCAGCCTTGAGCCGGGCGGCTGAGACCTGACAAAAACAGTTAACACACCGTGAACACACCTTCGCTGTGGTGGGAAAGGCTGGAGACGCATTCATTCTCTTCAAGAAGAAAGACACACACCCTCCCAAACATTCATGGCAGAGAACTCCGCAGCTCTGTTGTCTTTGGTTATTTGCACTGTGCCACTTTAGTCCTATGGGGGTTTTTTTGTTGGTTTTTTGTTTTTTTTTTTTTTTGGAGAAGGGTGGAGAAAAGGCTTTCCTCGACCTGGCCAAGCAAGCCCGGCTCAGTGCACGAACGGGGCACAGACGGCGAGGGGACACGAGCAGGGCGACCCTGGCAGAGGCAGCACGGAGCGCACCGAGACCCCTCAGTGACTGAGGGCGCTCCAGGGCGGCAGCGTTACCCAGCAAGTCACCCCACAGGCCACTCGTCCCTCTACGCACTTATTTATTTTATTTTCAGGAAACCACGTGTGTGAGAGAGCGATCTGGGGACAGACTCCCTTTTGAATCCCGTGGGTGCCGCGGTGCGCGTACCACCCCGCTCTGAGCGCCGCGGGGGGGAAGCGCACCGTGCAGGGGCTGGTGCCTTCCCAGCTCCCTGCCCGAGCTGCCAGGAGATCACCCCGCTGCAGGAGATCAGCCTTGCGAGAGATCTCCCCCCGTCCCGACCCCTTCCCCCTCCATCGTCCCTTCCCACGCACACGCAGCCCAGACGAGCCCACCGCCACGCCACCAGCCAGCCCGGAGCCCAACTTCGTTTCAAACAACAACAAAGCCACCAAAATGGTTTTGTTTGGAGGAAAGTTTATAAGAAACCCGGCTTGCCAGATGCACGTTACTGGTCAGTTCCATCTGTTAGCTTCGTTTACAGACCCTAAAAAAAAATCATATAGACCGTTTGCGCTTTTAACTCCCCCCAATCCAATTAATAACGCGAGTCAAACTGCAAAGCACTTATTAATTGCTCCCAAAGAAAAATCTTTCAGGAAAGTTAATTGGGAGCTTTCTGATTTTCCAACCAGCGCTATGAGCAGAGCAGACAGACTTTGCCTTGAGTTTCATAGTGGCTGAGTACGTTGTTTATCCCCTGCCTAAAGTTTGCTTCTGCTCCTGAGCTACAGATTTTATTTTTGTTTGTTTCTGAGGAGTCTGGGAAAAAAAACCGGACTGGGCTGGGAAGGGTGGGGTTTTTGGGGAAAAAAACCCCAAACCCACAAGAAAATTAAAAGTTCCTCTCTGGGATCATCTCACTTCCCCTGATTCATTGAAGTGTGCAAAGTGTCTGGTGCTGCTTCGGTGACAGTCTGGGCTCGACGTCTGGCTGCTGCATGAGAGCAGCTCCCGAGACTCACAGAGCTCTCTCACCTCCTGTTTGTCTTACGAATGTTTCCCAGCACTTAGGAGCCTGAAATCACAATTTTCCCTTTACTTGCTCCATCCAGCCTTAGCTCCTGCATTTTGCTGGTCACCCAATAATAGTTAAATTTATTCTTAATTAGGAGCCTTCTCTTCCGCTGAAAGTCACCAGAACTTGATATTGGCTGGACCTAAACTTCCGATGACTTCTGCTGGAGTTTCTTCTGTCTGATTGAGACCAGAGAGTAGTTCAAGCCATCACAGGCAGCTGGAGTCAGCAGTGCTAGGGTGTCCATCAGCTAGTAAGGGTTTTTTTGCTGTCCATCCCCTTCGTCCTCTCCTGTTCCTAAAATTTGAGGGCTGTGAGCTTTGGGGATGCTCAGCTGACCTAAAAGAAAATCAGCCCTGGGCTCATTTTGTTCATGCCTGGGTCCTGACCATTGTTTGCAGATGCTGATAACAAACAACACCAAGGTTGTGAGTTTGATCCCTGTATGGGCCATTCTTTGTCTTATCTTTTTCTCTTGCTCCATTAACTCCTCCCTCTTGTCTGGCACAGGGTCTGAGCCTGATCATGGCCCCCTCTGTGCTGACCATCACCACCTCATCTCCCTTCTTTGAATTTCACAGGCAGAGAAAACCTTGAGAGAGGTCCAGACTTCTGCAGGTGGGAGTTAGAGAGCTGGTAGCCCCCTTCACATACACCCAGAGATTATCCACTGTATTTTCAAGCAAACCTGTCTGTGTGAGAGAGACTTGTTTTTTTCTCATTTCCCTTTAAGAATCATTATTCTGAGAGTCCAAATAACATTATATTGCTTTTCCTCTGCCAAGGAGAATGATTTCACATTGGAGTTCGCAGAGTGTAGCTATGGGCAACGGAAATGGGGACTTTTGAAGTGGTTTCATTCAAGCCACAAGACAAGAGATGTCCTGCAAAAGATTTTTCCATTCCCTCTGGACACAGTTTCCAAGTCCACCATCATGTTTCCTCCTCTTTGAAAATTTCTATTCTGCATCACCACAACAGCTGAAAGACAACATTTTGGGACAGAGAAAATGCATTTGCAAGTAATCAAAATGCTGTGAATATATCAGTCAAAAATTAAAGAATATGTCTGGTGTCTCCAGTCATTTCCTTGATGGCAGCAAGGCTTCCTGCTTGTTGAGGCTTTCAGGAAGATGTGAGGGCAGCTGTGTTTCAAGCCAGGTACCTGATGTCATTCAGAGTAAATGCAGAGGGAGAGGTGGGTTGGCTTCAAAGGTGTCAATATTGATCAATATTGCCTGGCTGTAAACCAGACCACTGCTCATTTGCAGTGAATGTCATTCACACCATTTCATGCAAGGATCAGGAGAGCAGAATTTGTGGCCACTGCACTGCAACCTGACTTTCAAGGTATTTGGCAAGGGTGGTCCATTGACTGCTTGTCAGTGAGAGACCCCTTTCCATTCATTTCCCCCATCCTCATCTTCCTTATCGCTTTCTTCCCTGCTGGCTCCTGCCTATTACCATCCAAACAGGGCAGTGAGCCCCACAGTCCCTATTTCTTGTGATAAGAGTCCTGGTGATGTGACTTCTCTGATTCTTCTTCCAGCCCCCTTTCCCAGAACCACAGGTTTACTTCTTTCATGGAGCTGCTCCTCATGCTTATCCTCTCCACTCATCTGATCTTGCAGCCATCGAATTTCTCCCTCTCTAAGCGTTTTCCCACTGCTCCCTGAGCTGCTGAGTCCCCCATCCCATCTGTCTTTGCTCTCCAGCCAGACCGCAAGAAAGCAGCTTGTCTTGGCTTAGGCTTCTCGAGGTGTGGAGATCCTCCCGGGGACTCTGCCTAGGGCCCCTTCTTACATGGCTCCTAGGGCTGTGGCTGCTCCATGGGGGCCTCTCCACCTGGTCCCCCTTTCCAACAGCCTCTGGTGTATCCTGGTCTTGCGCACACTCCTGCTTTAAGGCATTTATTTCGTCACCACTGTTTTGTTACCAAGCTGTCTGCCCACCTTCCCACCCTCCTTTAGGCACCTGCAACATGAAAAACAAGCTGCCTCCACTCTTCCCCCTTTTGGGATTTCCCCCCTTCCAATCTTCACACAACGCCGGTTTTGCCAGTGTCTTTTACTGCCATGTTCCTAATTTCTTTCAGCATCTCTCCCGCATCCCTTAGGGGGGTAACATGCCGACTGTTTGTGGCAGCTGTCTTCGCTCCAGTTCTGCAAATACCGAGACAAAGAAAAGCCTCCCTTGCTCCTTCCAGCTTTCTCTTGAAAGCAAACACTACATCTTCTGTCAAGTGCTCTTGCCATCCCTCAGAAGCCATTTTTATTTTCCAGTGACCTCCTCTGTACTTGAAGAATGGCCTATTACTTTACTTATCTTGCTCTCTTGTGCAATTCTTTCATTCCTCAACTTGGCTGCTCTCCCATCTTTTAGACTTGCTCTGCTTCCTCAGGTAATCCTCTCAGACCTTTTTTCTTTTTACCTGATCCATCTCGCTCCTGTAGGTCGCCTTTATACCCTTATATCCTTTTCTGATTCTGTGGCTACCTGAAGGTATTTACAGCTGCGAGAGACAATCACAATAATTCTGGAGAATCCTCTAATAATCTCTTTTCCCTTGCTATCTAATGATTTGTTAAATTTCTCATATTCTGTGCAGTTTGCTGTTCTGAAACGGGATGTTTGGTTATAATTATAAACCTAACCAGACTCTAATTCTTCTTCTCTGTGAGAGCCTTGCCTTCTTTCACGTCAGTAGCTCACCAGCCAATTCCCCTTTGCTTTTAAGCCATTGAGGGTTTTAAATACTGGAAAAGGAAGAATTCACAGATATCCCATCAATATTTTGTTCCCTGAATTTTATATCAAGGAAGAAGCCAGTAATTGTCCCTTAAAGAATCTTTCTCTATTATAATGGGTTTTTTTTTTTCAAATTGTGATCATGGTTTTTTTGCTCTGACCATCCTTTCTAACTGTATCACTGAGGATTTCTCCAGTATTATTGTTGTTGTAAGTTATTTCCACCATTAATACTACACTGGAAAACTGTTAAAAGGTGACACAGACATAACCATCTCTGTTCATAGAATGGGGTGAGGTTAGAAATTTAACTGTAGAGCAGAATGGAACCCGGTTCTGGGAAACCACATAATCGTGAAAAGCCCTAAAATGTGACTTGAAAACTAACAGGAGTCCCCATTTGAATTCTTGCTCCACTTCTTGAAGAACAGGAATAGGTTTCCCGGACAAGCTGTGGATTCCCCATCCCTGGAAGTGTCCAAGCACAGGTTGGATGAGTCTTGGAGCAACCTGGGATAGTGGAAGGTGTCCCTGCCCATGGCAGGGGGTTGGGACAAGGTGATCTTTAAGGTGCCTTCCAGCCCAAACCATTCTATGATTCTTGTGATACGAACATTTGAACCTAGGCTGTCTAGGCCTAATAATTCATGTAAAATCTTGTGGGTTTCAACACGGGTATTCCTCAGGACAAGAGTGGAATAGTGGAAAAATGTAGACTTAGGATAACCATTCTCCGATATTTTCAAACTGAAGTCCATACTTTCCTTAAAAACAGCCTGATTTCAAAAAAAAAATTTGTAAGACACTTTCCCTGCCTTTATTAAAATTTATCTACCAAAAAGAAGATTTGAAGCCTACTTCCAGAAAAAGCAGAATAGGAAGCTCTATGAGATATTCATGCTCTTTGATGTAACATAATATCCATACTCAACCAAGGCAACAGGAAAGTTCTGCATGTGATGGGGATTATGCATTAAACCATTAAAATTCAGTGGAAACTCTTATCACAACCTTAGATTTTGCTGCTCAGGAAAAAGCACTGGTGATGAAACTGGAAA
Organism: Falcunculus frontatus; assembly: GCA_013398115.1. Lineage (NCBI taxonomy): Eukaryota > Metazoa > Chordata > Aves > Passeriformes > Falcunculus > Falcunculus frontatus. The sequence goes on from VZRV01007593.1 coordinate 772,228, forward strand.
TCTTGCAGTTACCTGGTGCATCCCATTAAAAGATATCATTTTTTTCCTCTTGCCAGTTTTAGCCCACAGGGCCAGTCTAAACCAAACTGTCCACATGTAACCAGCTAAACTAGGACTTTAGAAACTCTTCTGATCATGGACTGGCTAAGAAGGCATTATCCACGTTATTTTCTGGATGCTTTCCAATGCATGAGGCAAAATCTTATCATTAAACTTCTCTCTGGTAGTGGAGAATGAAAACATCTGTAGACTGTGATGTATTAAAGATGTACCTTATATTAGAATCATCCATAATTAATGCAGACATTCCAATAAATAATACAGTGTCAGGTTCTTTGGATTATTGAGTGTACTCCACTTATGCAGTGGCAGTAACAGTGAGCAAGTTTCCTTACCTAATTAAACATCATGCCCCACCATGTGCTTAAATTACATTGAACTTGTGTCGTAAACTTAAAAGAGTAAATTCAAAGGTAAGGTTGACGTCTTTGCCCTCAGCTCATGACTCTTGTATTGATGGCTTCTCCCATTTTTTCCCCACTTGCATGTCTTCATGGATATATATTTTCATGGATTTTTTTACCCCTTACACTGAGTTTGTAGCCTTAACACTTTAAAATTAGGTGTAATACCAATAATATTTTAAAGAGATTCTTTTCTCAAGAGCCTGAAATTGCTCTGAATAACTCAAATAAATCTGTATTTGGCTTAAGTAATATATAATTTCTACTGAACACATATATTTGTTAACATATTTGAAAATGGGACTTGTATTGACCCAAGAATCCTGGGTAGGTGCAGAGAAACCACTATATATTTTTTATTGGTTCAGTATTCAGGCATTTGCTATTAAAATGCATAAGATGTATCCCCAAAACTGAAGCCAGCTACTTCAGAGACATAAGATTCCACCTAGGGAATAGGTATTTATGCTTTAAAAACATATTTTAATTTCCCAATTGATCATAATAGCTCATGCATAAAAGCAAGAGATTTTGGGATTTCTATTACTTTAAAATCAGGCATTAAAATTCATTTTGAAGGAAGATTTTTTTTTTTTTCTGATTTCTTTCCAGAAATAAGACCTTTTCTGCAGGATCTGATTTTGGAATGAGGTCTCTGGTAAAGGAGACACAGTTCACAACCTGACAATAGCTACCAGAGGCTTGATAATGAATGTGCTGGTGGAGCTCACTATGAGCTCCATTCTGCATCCCAGACTCATGCCAGTAATCCCTGTCTAAGCCAGTTGTCTCTTTGACCTCTGTGGGTCTGAGCACACTGGTGAAGGTGCAGGGGTCAGGCAGTAAAAGACTAGTACTCCCTTGAATGAGGGACCTGCTCCAAAGATCACCTTCAGTCAATGGAATTCTTTTCCTGGAATTCAAAGAGCTGTGGAAAATACCCTAAACAAGTATTTGGATTTGTATTGTGCCTAAAATGTATGAAGAATAAAAGGGAAAATAAGAATGTAATCATGTCTACTTGGAAAATATCTTTAATTTCAAATATTAGTTCCATAGTCTGAAAGCTGAAAAATATTTATTGTATATTTGAGAACATGAGAAAAATTCCTTCCTTCCTTCCTTCCTTCCTTCCTTCCTTCCTTCCTTCCTTCCTTCCTTCCTTCCTCTCACACAGCAGTACCTTTATATATATGTACATATATGTACTACTGCTGTGGACAGGCTAATTACTCAGTTTCTAAACTGTGAGCTAAAATGTGGTTTTCAGCAGTAATTCCTCTCAATTTGTATTATCTGGCTGTTCTGGAATGATTATTTGCAGACCAGTGAACGAAACATGGACAATCAGGAATTTTTGATTGTACAATAAAATGACTGCAATTGAAGAGCAATGTTTTCAGTAGTTTAAAGACAATGGGCTATAGCTTACTGACCCCATCAGCAAAGTGCTTAGCTGAAACAAATGCTTAACTGTATTTCTAGAAATTACAAATAAAACTACAAAAAAAAAAAAAAAAAAAAAAAAAAAAAAAAAAAAAAGACAAGAAAGTGCATTCAGCACCAGTAAGCAACATTCATTCAGGATGGAAACAGAAACTAGCATTCAGATTAACAAAGACCAGGATATGACTTTGGTTTGTATGTTTTAGGGGCAAGGTACATCAGCCATGTATTAAATGATGGTCAAATGAATATATTATTTGTCATAAAAACACTCAAAATTGTTATTTCTAACAATGCTCTTGTATGTATTTCTATTTCCTTAATGAAACAAACCTGTGACAAAAATAAAGACCTTCACTCTTCCTCTCTATAATGATATATCACATATCTGTACATCATACAGATATATCATGCACTTTTATATATGTATGACAGTGAAAGAGAGAGCTTTTACAATAATTTGCACAGCTGTTTCATAGCTTAGATGAATCAACACAATAATTGATCCACCTCCCATTTACATCAGCTGAACCTCTGTTCTGCTATTTTGAAATACAGAAACATCCCCCCTATGCACTTGCAATTCCTCACCACAGCAGTGGGAAATGCTGAGGTGTTGTCAGCAGTCCCACCTGCCCGCATAGATCCAAGTGCACGGCCCAGACTTTGCACCCACACTTGTATCCCCTGAATTCCTATCTTATTGTGCATCCAAAAGGGCATAGGAAGAGGATATATTTCTCTCAGCTGGAAATGTGAGCATTTGGTTTCATTATAACCGTACCCTTGACCCTAAATTTGCAACCCTTAAAGATTAGCTTAAACAGAAGATCAATTTGGTTTATAGTGATGAGCATTGATTTTTTGCCCTGCAGTGCATGACATTGGCCTGGCTGTTAACACAGGAGAAAATATCATTCCCTATGGCTAGGTGTTTCTTTACATAAGAAGAAGCTGTATATCATTGAATCATGGAATAGTTTGGGTTGGAAGGGACCCTTAAAGGTCTCTGAGTCCAACCCTCCTACAATGAACAGGAACATCTCCAACTATATCAGGTTGCTCAGAGCCCTGTCCAACCTGATGTTGAATGTTTCCAGGGACAGGGCATCCACCACCTCTCTGGACAACCTGTGCCAATGTTTCAGCACCCTCACCATGAAAAAGGGCATCCTCAACTCTAGTCTGAATCCACATAAATATGTGTGTGCGTATTTTTATATATATATTTTTAGATGCATATATGGAATGCTATCACCAGCTTATTACCTGCTGCCCTGCAGGATGGGTTTCTAAAATGAAAAGTTACTTTTCTTTATTGTCTTCAAAGAACCCCCTGAGCTAGGTTAGTTGTTTGTAGTAACCCAAGGGAGGAAGAAAGCCTGTTTAGTATCCCTCTTCTTTCTTGCAGGCAGAGGCAGGCTGCGATGTGGCCGCCCCCCCTCCCCTCTCCCTCCCCCGGCTGCGGGGTGAGTCCCCCCTGAGCCCCGCCGGCGGGAGCTGTCCATTCAGCACCCGCCCGCCAAAAACAANTGTAACTATCCAAGCAGCCTAAATTCCTCAGTTAAAATTAATGTCAGTCCAAAAACAGGGTTTAATGACACTACAGACACTGCCAAAAAAAAAAAAAAAAAAAAAAAAAAGCCAATCTGCTCAATCCTCTGCCTGCAGGCAGACTCTAACGGAAACCACATATGCTTTGCCTCTCCCTATAAGAAATCTTCATTGGGGCATTAAAATACTTAAAAGGATTAGTCGTTAAATACTTGTACATTTGGTTTAATTCACTAGAAACGCTATGTCACAGGGTTACATCAGAAAGCTAGAGAGTTTTAATCTTACTTGCAGTATTTACCTAGATGTTTTATTCCTTCTGCTGCTTGTTACAGGGATAATATTAATATCCTACTTGTCCAGAGGGAAGAAGTATAAAAAAAAAAAAAAAAAAAAAAAGGGGGCTGTTGTCTGGTTGAAAAAAAAATAAAA
>VZRV01007593.1:776130-796298 GCA_013398115.1 Falcunculus frontatus
TGGCTGCTGTCTGATGGTATAAAAATATCAAAGAGACTTTTAAGGTATAAAACAAAACAAAACAGCATGAATTGGAGTGTGGCATTCCTCCCCACCGCCTGTTGCTTATTCCTAATTGTGATGATGGAGGAGTAAGGAGCTGTTGTTTTAGGAGAACAGAATAATTTAGATTGTACAGGTCTAGGGACATGGGAGATGGTGAATTTGCTTAAAGCAATTTCCTTTTTTTTAAACCTCAGTTTCCCTCTGCGACAGGTGTGTACCTCCTTTGCACCTCCTCTTGCAGTGCAGTAGCTAAAAATTTGGGCAAGGGTCCAGAAGAAGTTGTCTTCAAATAAGTAAAGACACAGGGGTTATAAATCTAAAGAAGGCAGGCACAGAAATGCCTTACCATGAACTTCCCAATGGGGAGGGCAGCAGATCTCTAGGAGGAAATCCTCATGTGAGACTTGTCTGGTTTTGTGACCAGAGGCAGAGAATGGACTGTTAAGAGCTTAAAACTTTGTTCAAGTTGCAGAGGCTCCTGCACTGACATTCCTTGCTCTAGCTATATCCAATCAAAAAGACTTCAAGGAATGAGGTATCACTGAAATTGTTTGCTTTCCCAATCAAGAGTTATGTTATTCATGTTCCAGGCTTTTTAGATGAAACAAACAAACAAAGAAAAAAGGAGTTAAGGGTGAAATTCCAGTCCCATTTAAGTGAATGAGTGTATTGCTATAAATTTCTGTTAACTTCAAAAGAAATAAAACAAGTGGAGTGGTACACATTCAGTATTTCCAAGAAAGAGGCCCTGGATTTCTCATAGAAAGGGGAGAAGGAATTGAGACAAGTTCCATCGCAAAGTTCTTTGTTTGCTTTGCAGTGTCTGAACACCAGAACAACCCACAGCCAATCATTTCCACTGTATGCATGGATTTATCACCATTAACATTAGCCTCACTGGAAGATCTGCTGTGTCTTCAACAGGATACAACCTAATCTCATGGTATTTCCTGTTGCCCACCAACCTGAGTCAGGCAATCTCCAGAAGTAGCACACGGAGGGTCTTGTTAAAAAAAAAAAAAAAAAAAATAGTGTCAATGGCTGTGTGTAGAGATACAGAACAAAAATTAAAATGCACACTCCTCATCTCCAAAGTACAACATATCTGCCAATAACATGGAACACAATTTCAGCACTGAGATTTAATCTCAGATATCACCCTCCTGAGTTAAACAATACAGTGTTCTAAAGCAGACAGGTATGGGGTGAGGTCTGGGTACGACTCATCAAATTAGGCACTCTGTTGTTTTGGATTCAGAGAGAGCACCCTTTCCCATGATTGCCATACCATTCTCCTTTCAAACTCTGGAAGAGGAGCATTCCTGGGAGTTGGCCAGAAGTCTTTCTGTATTCCTGAATGATATAAGGAGCATAAGGAATACCATTCACTACACAGTAACTCAGAAGACAAATTTTTGACTCTCATTATCTAATATAAATATTTATTTATTTATTTATGGAACCCCTCCCTCTGCTTCAGGATGTTTTATACCTTCTTGACCTCTCAGCCTAATTTAATTTTTGGGGGTGTCTGAATATCACCCTGCCCTTGACATAAAGAACACTTTTTGTGTGAGCCTTTGTGCCTTGTTGTGCTTCTTTTCCCGCTCAAAAGCAGAGAACAGTTTCTTGTATTCAAAGCATAAGCGCAGCTGCCCATGAGACTGCTTGGATGAGGACTAGATAAGAGAGTTACATTAGGGCAGAAATTCGGGTCACATCATATCAAACTGAAAGCATGAGGCCAAAGGTAGGCTTGGCTAATAATATTTATACACAATCATTTAAAATGTGAAAACTTCTGCCGTGCAAGAAACCTCCTTTCAGTCTCAAGTCTGTGCAGGTATTTTCAATAGGGCTCTGCCACTGTTTGCTAAAATGCAATGCATTTGCATCTTCTTTGCATTATTTATTGTTATCCTGCAGGCTGGATTGTCACACTAAGCATGATTTATGTCACTGAATTTTATCAGCTTCTGCTAGATTGTATTTTCAAGTGGTGCCCCTGGACTTTAGGAAGAGAAATGTCAGTGCAAGTCTTTTACACCTGTTACACAGCATAGGTGGATGCTGCTTGTTGTCAGTGATGCAGAAAAATGTCTCTCCTTCAGCAGCAGCTCCTGGTCCTGTGACCTTACCACATCCTCAGCAGACAGACTCTTTAGTGCTTTCAAGGCCTTTAGAACCATGTCACAGGAACATTTTATAAGTTTATGCTTGACAGACCAAGGGGAGAATTTTCCAGTCCACTGTGATGTGTGCTGGAATATGTGACACAGGAGGCACTGCCTGTGATTAGAGGACAGGGGATGACCGGCGTGAGAGCTGTTGAAGGTTTTGGGGTGTACATGGAAGATCACTCCTTGAATCTTCTATTGACTTTCTGCGTCATCTTGGAAAAATCACCCACCAAATTACTGCTCTGTTCCTTATATTTTGCACGTGTGGTGCATCTGTTTCTTCTTTTATGTCTTACCTATTTGCAATGCTGGCTCTTCAGGGTGAACACTGAGTCTTGCTGAGTGACTGCGCATTGCTGGAGGGAATGGGAGCCTTGATTTGAGCTTAAGGTCACACTCAAAATACAAAAAAGTGTAAGTTTTGCATCTTCTCTTGGGAAAAGTGCAACATACAGGATGAAACTTTAATCGTGAGGACCTGCCTAAAGACTTGCTCCACTCTAACTTTTTCTGAGACTCTTTGAGGTGCCATAGCCTGCCTGTAGGTCCATGTAAAGCCCATGAATATTATACTGTGACTGGCAAATAAGGACATTCCACGGCTTGAAAAGGCAAAGTGAGGAGACCAGTAGAAGGCTTAGACTTTGTTGGCTGATCTGCACTGGTAAATGAAATTCTGCACAGTGGATGCGGTTATTTAAACTGGATGTGAAGGGGGAAGAGGATAATAACAGGTTTGCCCATGACAAGCTGTAGGATGACACACCAGGGTCAGAGAGGGCCCTCAGCTTGTTGCTCTGGGACATGCTGGCTACACTGCAGCACAAAAATCTTACAGATATGAGCCAGGTAATAGGAGCCAACAGGGAACCACCAGGGAAATACCTCAAAGGAGTGAGGGGGTGTTCCTTTAGGAAGGTGACACAGCTGACAGAACAGCTGAAGGAACAAGAAGTCAGTTTTATTTCTCACAGCCACCAGGAGAGCAAATGCTCTGAAGAGAAATGGGAGGAACAAGTGTTTAAATACCACATGGTCTGTGGAGTTGCAATTTTTTCCATAAGTGGATCATCTAGGACATTTCTCTTAAATAACAGCAACTCTAACCTGGGGTACCAGATATACCATTGGTGTAAATCAGCACAACTCTCAAAGGACATGTGTTGATTTTACACCCACTGGACATGTGGCTCAGCCAGTCTGTGATTTTTAGCACTTAGTTTTCTTCATGAACAGAAAATAACATTATCATTTGCCAGTGATAAGGATATCTTTAATCAGGAACTAGGACCTACTGTACTGCTAAGTGCCAAAAAGACAGTCCTTAATTTAGAAACATCTTGGTGTAGCATAGAAGGACTCCATGAATGCAGGAAACTGATGGAATAAAACAAAGCGACAAAGAAAGAATGTTAAAGTGTTCAATTTTATGTAGACATGACTTATTTAAGTACTTAACAGTGAATTAAGAGATTTCTTTTGTTTTCTTAAATACATATTCAAGTGGAAACATTATCGTGGAGTCAAATGGTGGTCTCAGTTCCATCAGTTGGAATAAAAGCAGGTCAATGGAGTGGTGCTGTCACAAAGCTGAGATGTGCATCCAGACAATTATTCTTGAGCAGATGTAGAATAGGAGAATTATTGGTTTGGTAGTTCAGTTTTAAATTATTTCTAAGAATGTCCTGTGGAAGGAAAATGAATTTGAAAAGATATTGTAAAGGAAAATTCATTTACATCTTTTGTGCAGAAAGAACCTGTTGAATGACATTTAAAAGAGGATTAAAGCTGATTTCTTACAAGCAGTAGAATAATCAGATTTCTAAGCTAAAGTGGAATTAAGGTCCTTCAATTCATCTGCAAAGCTGACTGAAGTTGAATCATCATGCGGTAATTTACATGTCATTTACAGGGGCATTCATTGTGCTTTTAGTACTGTAAATATGATCTGAACAGCTTTTGATCTTTTGCAGCATTTGCAGGAACATATTATTGTTTCTGAGAAAAAAAGGAAGACTTTTATAAAAAAAAATCCTCAACGCTTTTTTTACAATGTCAAAACAAATGTGTCAACCAAATGGTAATATCTGCGCTAGTTTCATTTATCTGCACACGGCAGTTGTGAGGTTTAATGATTGTTTGTCACAAAAATACATTTTAAGAGGAGCAAGCAGATTGCTGAGTAGCAAACATGTTTTATGGAATATGTAACATTGTAAACACATTTTTGTTTCAATAGGATTTACAGAGGTTTGCAAAATGAGTGTGTACATACAAAATGAGAAGTAGACAAAGCTTATATTTTCCTACCTAAGAATTTTGCTTTCATTTGTTTTTGACAGGAAGATTCATTTGCTGCCATTAAAATTCACACCTCCATACTTTTTTTATACTGGTCTGTTCTCAGCTTTTGAACTGGGACTAATTCTTCTGACATGTATTTGACCACAGCTCCTATAGCAAGAGAACCCTCCCACATTTCCCACAACTGCCAACCTTGTTTATCTTGTCAATTCTCTCTTGAAGGATCAGATCTTTAGCTGTGCAAAAGCCCAGGGAAGTCAATGAAAATATTCCCAAAGGCTTTGAATCAGTCTCTGGCAGCAAAGCACCACTAACTTCAATGGAATTACACCAATTTACTCCAGCCAAGGATTTGAGCTGGTGTTTAATACTACACTCATCATCATTCTGTTTGGGATTCACCCTTAACATTTCTTGGAGGCACAAAGAGAGATGCATTCTGAAACCAGAGTTTTGGCTGGGGGTAGGATAGAAGAAGGTGATTATTATTTAGAAAGATAACGGTTCAGTTAAATAGTTTATTGAATAAAGTGCTAGGAAACTTCGAATATACTTATGGGATGATGATGGTGTAGAACAAATCTCTATCTGAACAGCGTTGTTCTCATGGATTATAGAGGAAATAGTAATAATAATCATCTATTATTTACAACTGACCTTCTGAGGATAGCCAATTTAATATCTAGACACCTCTATAAGTCTGATTTTTTTGTCCATCAAATGATTTGGTTCCTCTTGCTGACTAAGGTTGATATGGGAACCACACAACAAAGACATGGGTTGGTTGTCAATTAGATAACTTGGATAGCTTTAATATTATGATTGTGATTCCATCTCATGACACAAAAGACAAAATAACGGAATCTAATATTAACTATCTCTAAATAGCTGAGTAGATTCTTGTCAATGGAAATGGAGTGAAGTCTTTTGACTTTGTTCACTTGGGCATCAGTTTTAAGTCCTGCTGAATCACCTTTTGGACTTTCTGAATCTTTCCATAGATGGTAGAGAGTCTAATGAGAATGTTGTATCAATTCCTTTGTTTAGGGAGCTGAAATTGGGCAGGTTGAATCCTGATAATTCTGTTTCTCTTAAAAGATAGTCATATTTATAATCTTAGGAGCTTTTCATTAACAGAGATTAAAAAAATGGAAGCAAAGCAGTTTTAATTAAGTGAAAAATAGTGTATCATAATCTGTCCATTATATGAAGGGAAAAAGCTTAACGTTTTGGAGTGATCTAAAAGACATAGAGGTCAAAATCCTCCTGATATTTTTAGGTTCAAAAGATTATGAAATCCATTAGCTTTGAAACCAAGTCCTCATATCTGCCTTTTAACAACCTTGCTCGAGATTAATGCATCACAACAGATCTGAAATTCATGGCGGTGTACACTGATGTTCACACTCATATATCTGACATATATCTGCCTAGGAAAGGTCTAGGTAGCTCAATTTCTTTCTCTACTTCATGCTGTCTATCATTCCCTTCCATCTGCCTGAATACTTGCAAATAGTTAAATACATTGACTGTCAGGTTTAGATGTGTAAGGCTCCTCAATTTCCCAAATGACTTCTTGCATTTCTGCTTAGAACATGATCTTCTTGACATTTTTGTTGTGTGTTTTCTGGAAAAAACCCAGCCTACCAACCAACCAACCAACCAACTAAAATGCCAATGAAAACTCCCCTCAGCAAAACCTATATTTGAGTTCATTGTCTTAGAGATGCCTTTTCCTAAAGTGTCCGTCTGTCTCTCTCCTGCGTCTTCTGGTTTCATGTCCTCCATCAGCTTACAGGTGAAATCCAGCATGAATAGGATGGCTGCGATATCACTTTTAAAATATTCATAATAAATACTAAACACTGTCTCACTTCTGTTATGGTGTATGGACAATTTCATAATCTTATCCCATCCAGACACTCATACTTCAGGCAGGAATTCTACAATGTTCAGTTTGAGTTCCTTCACAGGGACAACTTGGAGCTGAGCAACCCTTCCTACCTTCCACAAATGTGTCAAAGGCAGCAGGGATTTATTTCAGTGATGTCCTGGCTGACCTGTTCTGTTACAGTCACTTATTTCACTTCCAAAATGTCTTCTCCCTGTCTTCTCTCATCTCTTACATCTTTGTCTTTCAAAACACTCTCAGATCTTATTTTTGGAAGGCAACAGTCAGTCTCATTGCATTGCTTGCTCTTTATTAAATGAGCTTTTTTTCTGCTTTCAGGTTCTGGTAGTCCTGCCTCACCAACTTGGAACCACTCTGCAGAAGCCCACAAGCACTGGGTACATCTCTAAGTCATACTGTGTCTATAATAAAAGAAAGAGTTTTCCCTTCTCCAGGAATTGAAGGAATAAGAAAGGACAAGTGCTTGCAGCGAAGCAGAGACTGTGAGACAGGAACACCCTCAGCTACGATCAGGTATCCTGTGGATCTGGGGTCTGACAGGAGAGCAGAGTGTAGGATATCTCCAGGCACAGACAACCCATGTACCTGACATCTGGATGTCAGGCAAGAAGAAGTGAAGCAGTCAGTTGGATATAATCCTTTGGAGTTAAGAAATGAAACCAGACATCAGCACTGTCGTGTTTTCTCCCATACAGGTGTTACTTTAGAAAGAAAACTACCCCTCCCCTCCTTTTCTTCTCTCTTCGACTGATCACACACATCTGACCTAGGACTTTCTGCATCGTGTAGCTGAAGATTCAAATTCAAGGGAAGGTATAAGTGGGGAACATCTTTGGAGATGTAGGAAAACATGAGTTTATGGGGGGAGGTTTTGTGCATATGTGTGTGCATACATGTAAGTGTGTAAAATGCTCTAAAAAACCAGACAAATGTCTTACTTCCCACGCTGGGGGTACATCCTACTGTTTAGGAAGATATTCCAACCTAAACCATTCTATGATTCTGCAATATTGATGCTTCTGAGAGAAAAGTGGCCACACATAATAGAGAAAGTGTTTTATTTATGGTCCCCCTTTTTTTTTTGCTTATCCAATTTTTCTATCGTGTAGGAGGAGCTGGTATTTTAGTGAACATAAATCATCAGAGGATTTAGATATCTGATGGTTCATCTCAAGCCCATGGGCAGCTCATCTGCAACTTTTGGTTGCCCCAAGAAAAACTTGCGTTGCTCATCTGTTCCAATGAATATTGATATGCAACTCATATCCCTTCAGCATTTCTTCAGATCCTCAGCCCTCAAGCAAATCCCCCAAAGGAAATTATTTCTTTGGTCAGATTCCCACAGGCTTGATCTTTAGTGATGCTTGACAACTTCTGTGCCAAAAAGCAGAATGTTTTTTGGTTTATTATCTGTCAACTGAGTTTAGCTGTAAGTGACAGACAGAAGTTGTCTTGGACACCATCGGGGTCACTCTTGACTATGTTTCCTTGGCTGAGTTCTTTTCAGCAATTTACTAGAAGGTTTGATGGCTAAAGGAACTGGAAATGCCTCCACCTGGCCTGTTCCATACAACCTTTGAGCTTTGCACCATTTTTTGCACCATGAATGGCTCTTTTCTTCTTCTCATACACCTTGAGCATCTGTTTAGGCTTGGATGAGTCGGCCCCTGAAGACTTCTGCCTCAGCAATAACTTTAGAGACACATGCTTGCCTAGATGAAACAAAGCATCCAACTTACAAACAGCTCTGTTTAGAGAGGGTGAATCTCATCCTAAGCTGGAAATGTTGTATTTTGGAAGCTGCAAATACAAAACTTTCCCCCAGTTCATCTGCTCTTAGTTGTTCTTTTCACTGCTTGCTGGTGCTTCATGCTCCTCCTTGTTGCAGATGACTGCCAACTGCTTTTCATTTACCAAACAAATGGATTATGGCACCATTTCAATGGACTGATTTAATATTCTATTTCAAGAGAAATTCTCCTTGAGTTTTTTGCTTTGATTCATTGACGTGGGGAAATTGCCTTGTTGGTAAATACGTTTTTTATAAAGCATCTAAAGACCTTTAGAAAGAGTTGCCTGAACGGATTGTTTCTCTCATTTGTGATATTGCTCAGGCCATTAAAGCACTCAGGGGTGGCTTTTCAGTTTTATAGCAGCCCAGGCTCACTTCTGCTTTGCTCTGGGTTTGCAGAACTAACACAGCTGAACAGTCATTGCAATCCCTGAAAGCAAAACAAATGATGTTGTGGTTAAATAGAAGCACTTGGATTTAGGAAACCAGGGTTCAACTTTACCTTTGGAACAGACATTTCCATCCTTAGTGCCACTATATAATTTTACAACCCTGAGTCCTTTGGTGGTCATCAATTCTTGTAAAGAATTGTCTCGGTTCAGTCCAGCTCACTGAGATTACCAGATAGGATACAGGTCCATCATTCCTGCTGACATCCTTGGAGACCTGTCCCAGGAGTGTAACATGAGGAAAATTTTGCTTGAAATAGCTTTTACTTCATCTGCAGGATTTGGTACAATCACTTGGTAATTATGGTCTTTTTTTCTATCTTGTCATTAAACTGAAATTCTTGACCTTTTGAAATCATGAAAAAAACTTCTTAGGAACAATTTTTGTAATTTAGGATCAGGAAAATGGAAAAGACCTACAATATCATGTTTAGGTGTCAGTTATACTATGGTGGCCTCCAGGTTTATATATCTCTTAGCAGATGAGACCTCTTTCTCATTTTTGGTCCTTTTGTTGGAACTATTATTTAAGAATCACGCAGATTGTTTCAGTTTCCACCAACATGGGCTGTGAAATCCAATTTTTTCCTCTTTGTAAGTTGTGATAATAGAATACACATCCAAAGATGCATATTCCATTATCTAAAGGAAAATAAATTGGAATATAAATATGTAGGCTGAACAATACCAAATCCTATGATTGCTGCTTTCTTAAAAAAAAAAAAAAAAAAAAAACCAACAAAAAACCACTCTTCCTTGATTATTTTGAAGTTCAGCAATTACCTAGATCAGAATTGAAATCAGTTTAATTCCATGTTCAATTCACTGCTAAGCATGCTTTTTTTTTGTTGTAAGACCTTCTGAGTAAGGAAAAATTTCTGAGAGTAAGAGCAGAATTCACACTGTTTGGTAACATCTGAGGGACACTTATTTTCCCTGATGAGTCCTGTCTTGTAATTGTGATTTTTTTGACTGCAATTCCCAAGTGGAAAAAACTAATGCACACATATATATGCACATATACCCTCACACTACACTCTTGCCCAGCTAAGTGGGAAAGACTGATTTTATATAACTTTTTACATGATATTCCCAGCAACACAAGATGTTGTTCTCTGAAAACTAAAGGAAGTGGCAATTTTAAACTGAGTTTATCCTCATCCCTTGCTTTGGTAAGTTACCAGTTTCATATCCTTTATGTTAACTCAAAGGAAATTTATGCTACAAATAACTGAGAACAATCTCCTGGGTCACAGCAGAACTGGTGAAAACTGCAGCAGATTTGTTCTTTTTCCATCCCACTATCATGGCAGGCTGCAGGCATAAGCAGAGCAAACAGATTCCTAAGGGAGAAGATGCCAAACCTGTCTCACTTTCTACTTTGCCTGTGATTGTGACCAGGAATCGAGTGAAACCAGCCATAGTGACAATAGACTATTTCTTAACAGGCCACAATTACATGACAAAATTCAAAGTAAATCCTCATGCGTAATTACTCTATTAAACTATTGGCCGCATTGTAGCAGCAATTAATCAAGTTCCCTAATATTCAATCCCATTCACCAGATAAGATAACTATTAGAATCCTTCTGAACTTGAAAAATGAGATTATCAAAGTTAATATCATGTTTATGTACTTGACAGTGTCAGGACCTAAGCTCCAGTGGGAACAAAATGGTTTGCAGAAGTACAGCTGGAAGAAGAATTTGGCTTTGGTTTGCCATTCTCAAAAGGAAGAGGTGGGTTTTTTTGACAATTTACTTCTTCAATCAGAATTTGGTAGGCTAGATTAATACCTGAAAATAGAGAAGCTCAAAGATAAAATCTCTTTTTCCATGACAAAGATTCAGAGTAAACTGGTTATGAGCCTTTAAGAGGTGCAACACCAACCACATCAATGGAAACAGGAGAGAAAATGTGAAGCACCAACCAAATTTGTGCAATAATTAATCACAAAACACTTTGCCATCAAACTGAACTACAGCAATGCAGCACTGGGTGAATTTTACCCTCAGAGCCCTGCTTTGTACAGGGTACTGTGAGGCTTAATTAATGAGCCTTTTTATTGTGGTTGGAGATCCTTAGATAAAAGCAATGGATACACAAGTGGAAAAAACAAACAAATGAACAGAAAGGGAACAGGAAAATAAAAAATCTCTACATGAGCTTGCCAGAATTAAGATGCCATTATTTCAGCTGTGATTAAAGGATACAAGCTTTAAGAAACTGAAACAGTGAGTTTCCTCTGTGGCAGAACACTGTGGGTTTGTGACATAAAATAGGGTTGTTGAGTTGATTAACAACAGTGTCCTTTAAAAAAAAAAAAAAGCAGCAGCTTCCTATTCACATTCAGCTTAAATAATTAAAATGGTATTTACAAATGCTGCTAAGATCTTTTGTTATTTCGTTTGGCATGTGTTGCTCTTTTCTTTTTTTCGTGGGGCTAATAAGTAAATTGCAAACATACATTATTCTTCACCATTCTCCACTCACTTTCCTCCCACTGGCAACCAATCTACCAGAATTTTCTTCCATTCCCATTAATTGGTCCTTAGAGAATCTCCCTAGCATACCTTTGCAGTGACAGTCAGGGAACATTTCTTAGTAATACTGAGTCAGAAGCCCTGTGATAGCTCACAAGTCACATATTGAACTGGAGCTGTACTACTCCCTTCCATTATGTTTAATGCATGAGGCTTCTGAAATGGCATGGCTCAGGTGATGGATCATACTTTTCCTTCCAGACTATCATGACTTTCTCTGGTTATTTCTTTAAGATATTTATATCCATATATATTTTTTTTTTTAATTTTTATTCCTAATGAAATAGTTGCCTGGCAGTCCATATCAAGCACAATGGCATGGCAAGGAGGACAACCTCATGTTTATTGAGGCTGCAAAATCCCAGTGTCTCAAGCTCTACAGGGAAAAGATAATAAATAAATAAATAAATAAAATAGCCATGTCTCCCAGACACTCCTATTTTTAACATCTTTGAAAATTTTGGGCTGGGAAGTTTCAGTACAGTATGGAATCCACAGGGTCTTGCAAAGTTTAAGCAATCCATGACATTTTTTATTTTAAATGCGTGTTGCTCAGCAGTGCTGCAAGGTCCCAGGTGAAATCAGGTGTCTGCTGTGCAGAGACACACAAAATAAAAAAAAAAATCTTCACTACCCGAAAGACTTCACAACCAAAAGTGATGAGAGAAGCAATTATTCTCACTTGTCAGAGGAGGAATTAACATGCAGAATGATGAAGTGTTATTTGGAGACAACTTTCTATATTATGTACAATTTATTTGCTGTGTGGGTTTTAGTAAACTGGGTACTGAAAAGAGTGGGGTGGTTCAGGCTGGTGGAAGCCTCCTGCAGCTGCTATCAAAATACAGAGCTCGGAAACCAAGGGTAAAATTTATTACGTGTAACTGCAAGAATGGGCATAATTTTACCCTCCTCTGGCTGCACAGAATCCACAATAGATCTTTGCCCACTTGATTTTCACTGGCTAGTCCAGAAAGGTGAATGTACAATTAATTTGTGTTACATCTGCTAGCCCCAGACAGGTGTCTTACACCTTGTAAGGCAGCTCGAAAGCTGTTTTGTGCTCTGCAATGGATTTTTAGATCTAAACTAAGGAAATTGGATTACCCATATAATTATGGAGAGAGCCAGTAGAGAGAGCTGAACACCTCCAGGAGATTATTTGGCCCTTCCAAAGAGAGATATCTGGAAAAGATGGGATGGTTCACATTCTGGAGGTGCTTAGCTCTTTCTGCTAAGAACAGAGGAAGGTTAGAAGCTTGTGTCACACAGGATAGACATCACCGGCATACCGAAATTCATTTGAGACCCTCCTCACATGACTGATAAGGCCCAAGCAGATAAAGCTCCTTTCCATATCTCCCTCTCCTTCTCCTACACTCAACATTGGACCATGGAAGGTACCTGACGTTCTTGTCTGAAGGTAGAAAATCATAGTGAGACTCTCTACAAGAGCAAAGCAGTTCTATAGAGCAAGAAAAAAAAATCTTATGATACACTTGAGTAAAAACCCTTTAATTGGAGGCACTATAATTAACTTGGTGTCTGTGCAGATGTTCTCACAGTGAATTTTTACCTTGCCAAGGCCTCTCTGTAAATAATAATAGCAATAATACTTTTGGAACCAATAATTTGTGATCCAAGGGTGGAAAGTGCTCATATTACAACAGATTGTCTTTTTCTAGAAGTATTATTAAGGACCACAGCTATTGCACAAACAACCCAAATGTGTTTAGTGTTATGTATAGGAAAGCTAAAGGACAGATATGTTCCTTCCCATGTTATTTTCTGTGTTCTTTCTCAAGATGGATTGTAATTACTTTTAGCTTTCCTTCTACCTAAAAAAGAGTGCCTGGGAATAAGGTGATGGGCCCCCAGCTGCAATTTCATTGATAGCAATTGTCTCTGTGCCGAGTTTCCTTACGGATGGTGTTCAGCTCTGGATTAGGAATTCACAGAGCAGTGTCTGTGTTTGGCTTCTCAAGGTGGTGAGGAAATTTCACTGTAGTGATGTATGACCTTTTTCATCTTAATTCCTACAGGTTTTCAAGCTAGGAGGCTATCACTGAGAAAATACTCTGAGTCTGAGAAGCCTGTGTGTTTAGTTTCTGTATATACAAGAACAAAGACAAGTACTTGTTTTTTTCTTTTTTTTTTTCCTCATGCCCTTGAAACTGTTTTATTTGGCCTAGCTGGGTTTTATTTGGCACCTATTCCAACATACTAAATAAAGCCAGGGTTTGTTCCTAAGTGCTGGAACTTGGTCATCTGTGCTTTTTAATTATTAATGAATATTTTGGCGTGATCCAGCTAGAAGTCTCCAAAATAATTCCTAGGCATGGTCAAGAGTCAGCATGGGCCAGATATCATTCTCAACAGATAGTTTAAGTGCTGTCACTGTGTCTTAAAAGGGTGTGGCCAGACTGTCCTCAGTTGTCTCAAAGTCAGAGAATAGACCCTGGTAATCTTCAGTGTATCCATAAAGAAAGAATAATTTGAAATCCAAATAAAATAAAAATACCATACTTCCCTCTTTTATCGGCACATATCCAGAGATAGCAAAATGATGATCCATACTCAGAGTCTTAAGAGGAAAAGAGCAAATTCTGTGACAATATCCCATAGAAAAAGATGCAGGATTGATACAAAGGTATACCAAAATTGTTCTCCTAATGACAAACATCTCAGTTGAAGCCCAGGTGTTTGGGTAAAATCATTCCAATGCATAAGAACCATGAACATTTATCAAAAGGGCCAGTGATCCACACAGGCCTCTCTGCCCGGCACTGCCAAGACATTCCAGTTTCTGTAGCCAAAGGCAGCAGCATCAGGATTAGTTACCTTGGCTCCCCCAATTTCACCCTGGATGATTGGGTCAATCTGCCTTTGGTGTGAAACTGGAGGGGTGATTAATTTTTTATCACAGATTTATGGTGAAAAGCCTTAACTGTTGTTATTGCTCCTCATGAATCCCATGGTTAAGAATGTCATCCTTGTTTTGAAAAAATATTTGTGCTGAAGTAACACTGTTTCCTTCTTTCTCCCATGTCTCTTTGCCTCCTTACCTTCCTGTAACAAAAATTCAGTTGTTATTTTTGAGCCAGAGACATGACTTTTACAGTTTATATGAATCAGTTCTGTCTAAATTCAAACTATTCATGGGGTTTTTTTCACTCATATGACATGGAATCACAAAAATCACAGAAAATCCAGAGCTGGAAGGGGCCCACCAGGATCATGGAGTCCAACTCCTGGCCCTGCACAGGACACCCCCAACAATTCCACCAGATAGCTGAGAGCATTGTCCAAATGCTCCTCTGGCATCCTGTTCTATTCTATTCTATTCTATTCTATTCTATTCTATTCTATTCTATTCTATTCTATTCTATTCTATTCTATTCTATTCTATTCTATTCTATTCTATTCTATTCTATTCTATTCTATTCTATTCTATTCTATTCTATTCTATTCTATTCTATTCTAATTCTCCTATAGCAAAGACACTTTTTGAAAATGTCATTCATTAAGACGGCCAAAATATTTGAGTTCGCCATTTTATATATTCAAGGTTTACAAGTTCCATCTAGTGAAGTATTGTCTTTACAGCCATTCAGGTTGTCACATGAGTTTGGGTGGGCTTGTGAAGATGTCCAGTTACCACCAGTCAGCAAATATGTGACAAGATTCTGTCTGCAAGAGAAACTGAATATAAAAAACGGGAGATTGGATGGGATGAGAAAGGAAAAGACCTCCAGGATCACTGAGTCCAACCTGTGACTGATCACCACCTTATCAATGAGAACATGGCACCAACTGCCATGTCCAGTCCTTTACTGAACGGCTATAGGGATGGTGACTCCATCACCTCCCTGGGAAGTCCATTCCAAGGCTTGACAACCCTATCCATGAAGAAATTCTTCCTGAAGCATATAAAACAGTATAAGTTACCCCTCCTTAACATTAATCCTGTGCATGCAGCAATTTTCTTTTTGAGACCACAATTCTGGGATGAAAGATCCTGATGGCCAAATTGGGAGCTTAAGGTAAGTCATTAATGGAAAGACATCAACAAACTGTGAATCTTACCCCATATAACACTGGCAACACAAACCCACCAGGCATTCATGTAAGCACGTCGTGATCACTGCTTCTAGAGCTCATAGAGAGAGAGTCCACATGGGAATGATCTCTACCTTTCTGAGATGCTCTCATGTTGTAGAAAAACTAAAACTTCGCTCTCCAACTGGAGAATGAAAACCTCTACTAAGTACCTGATGATAATTAGGTGTTAAAAATTTATACGACTTCAATGAAAGGGAGGGAAAATTCCCAGAGGAGAAACCCATAATTTCCTAATGTGTGGATAATACGAGTCAAGAATTGTATTGGCCATGAATTGCTGGGAGATGTATTCAAAGGGAGTACTATCTAAGGGAGCATCTTTTTCTATCTTCTATTCTTACTGAGGAACCTGCTTTGGGACCATTTTTTAGATACAGTTATGGAGATATATGAAGATGGAGATGCTTGGTCAGTGTCTGTAACATTTCTCTTTCCTTCTGATCTGAGCCTAATGGTACGTGCTGGTCCTGATGCATCTCATTCAGTCTCCAAAGCTGAGTGATACAAGACAACACCATGAAGAGCATAAATCATAATATACTTTTTGACAGTGTCTGGAGTTATGACCCTTGTAACTCTTGGAATCTGACCAATGTAGAAATTGTTAGTCTAATGTCTCTACTTGCTGCTGGTCATTGTTGTGGAAAAAAATCATTACACTGTAAAATTGATGTGCATTTAGACCTGCTGTCTGTATGACTGTTAAATGCCAATTTTGTCTCATTTTGTAGCATGTCTCATCTGTGGGTTGAATTATGGATTTTTGGGGCAGGGGGTAGGAATCAGTGACTCATTGGTTTTGCAGTTATTTTTCTTTGTCTGTGAGTCAAAATATGACTCAAATGCGTCAAAATTATTGGAAATGCACATCAGATAGAATTAATCTAACGTAATGCTGATGTCTAAAATGTAAAACTCTATCGCTGAGCTGCTCACCCTGGACTCCTGTTGTGGTCAACAGAGAGGAATGGGTATCTTGAGGCTGCAACTGATGTCACCAAAAGTAGAACATTAAAGTAGGCCAAATGAATCAAGCCCAAATACATCTGTTTCCTTCAAGGGCAGATGTAGATGTCTCCACTAGAGAAGTCTAAAGTACCCCTCAAGAGCTATTCCATCCTTGCACAGTTCAGAAGTACAAGCCTACTTGGAAACCTATGGACATCAGTGAGTCAGAGACAAGGGAAAAGTGAGGACACGTGAGGAGAACCAACGCGGCGAAACCGAGGTCAGTGAAAAGGAGACAGAGGAAGTGCTCCGGGCCTTGGAGCTGAGATTCGTCTGCAAGCCATGGTGAGGACTACGATATAACAAATTGTTTCTCTGTAATTCATGAAGTGCATGGGGGGGGGATGCAGAGATCCACACGCAGCCCGTGAGGAACAGTGCTAAAGTTGGAGCGCGTGGATGCTGAAAAGCTGCAATCTAGTGAGAAACTCAAAGAGAGAGAAGACCCTTGCTTCCAAACTGGGACAGCTTATCCTTAAAAGACTAAACCCCATGAATCAAAATGACAGTGCAGTTTTGGGAAGACTACACCATTTGTGGGACTCACTTTACAGCAGGTCGGGGGGCTGCTGTTCGTGAAAGTTAAAACCAGGCTGGAAAAGTTTGCAGAGAACTATCTCCTGTGGGAACGATCCCACGGCTCAGCAGAAGAAAAAAACTCTTTTTCCTTAAAGGTACTGAAGAAAGATTTTTGAGAAGTGAAAGACTGACCAAAGCCTCATGTTTTGTCTCTTTGTGCGGTCAGTGGAAAGCGGGAGGGACTGGGAAGGAAAGGTGTTCTAAATGTTTATTTTAGTTCTCATTACCCTTTTTACGTTTAATTCTGTTAATAATAAATTTTCTTCATACTGTTTAAGTTTTGAGCCTGTTTTGCCCTTAAAATGCTTTTCCCCTAATCCTTAACTCATGAAGTTTTCATTTTAATTTCCCCTCCTCTGTTTAGTTACAGAAGAGGAAAATGAGTGAGTAGTTTTTTGTGAGTGCCTGGCACTTAGCCAGTGTCAAAACCACGACATTTGGGATATGACACTGCATGTTTTATCTGTTAAAAACTGGTTTTGCTTTCATATTTCCTTTGCCACGATTGTAATTGTTAAAGTGTCCCTACATTTCCTTCCATTTTTTTCTTGAAATTCTGGCATTTATTCACAGCTGAATTGATAGAATCACAGAATGGTTTGTGTTGAAAGGGATCTTAAAGATCATTTTGTTCCACCCCCCTGCCACGGGTGGGGGCACCTTCAACTATCCCAGGCTCCTCCAAGCCCCATCCAACTGGACATCCAAGTGTCCCCTTGGACACTTCCAGGGATCCAGGGGCAGCCACAGCTTCTCTGAGCAACCTGTGCCAGTGCCAATTGGACTCTAAAACTCAGTAAAAGCTGGAAAGTTAAAGAATGATGAACAGCTAGGCCTGGTATGTGGAAAATTTTGTGAGGATAGTCTGAAGTAGAAGGGGAAGTAATAAAGCAAGTAGATAAAAACTGAGTCACTGAGTGGGTGAAGGGCTGAGAACAAGATCTACCTAACCCCATTGCAGACCTTGGTAATAGAGTTAGACATGATGAATTGATCATGAAAGTTGTCTAGAGAATAACTTATAAGAGAAATCTAAAAATAACATGTGTAGAAGATAGGGAAGATACAGAAAGGGAGAGAGGTAGATATTTTTGCAAGTTGGGTGCAGAAAGACTGATGCTCAAGAAGTAAAACCCACGTTTTCTTGTTAATGAGTTCACTTATTAAGAGAAAAAATACAGTGCAGTGAAGTCATGATCAAGAGGAAAGAAAGCACATTAAAAAAGAAAGTAAAAGGTCTGTGAAGGCCTTGTAAATGTAAAATTAAAAAAAAGTGAACAAATGAAGATGGTTATTATTGGCTGGGTGATAATTCTGAGGCTTTCCCTTTTCCTCTCTTTTTGCCATTTTATTTCTCCTTCCAAGAACCCACTTCCCACGTGCTCTACAAGACTTCTATGACTTTTGTCCTCCTTCCTGTCCTCTTTTTGACCCAAATGAATTCTCTGTATCTTATCTCTGCTAATTTCCAAGTCTGTTGCTGCACCTTTCAAACACCAGCCCTGTCCATCACAGCCTAACTACCCCATTTCTGGGCCATGAGCAAAACCTAAACCAAAAAGTGATTTGAAACCCCCACTTCATACCAACGTCTCACGCATAGACTGGTTTGGAAAGCTTTGTTCCCTCTGCAGTGTCTCCGTGATTTGTTCTGTTTGTGTTTTCATTATCTGCAGTTAACACACAAAAGTACTGAAATCCCCCATGAAAGCTTTAATTTAAGGATAATTCTGCCTTTTAGTAAATATTGACAATGATTTTGTAAATTTTCAAGAATCACATAGAAGTTAATACAAAATTATATCCAAGTTACAGGCAGCAACAGGATTTTTTTTTATCCGAAAACCAAGAGAACAGTTTTCTCTATAAGAAATGCAGTTTCTCTAGAATCCGACCAATTTTTGCAGCCTAATTTTAGTCTTTTTCAAATAGTTAGAGTGCTTTCACATAACATTAGACTAAGTGGCAGCAGATTTCCATTATTAATGACATACTGCAACAGTGAATAGCTACAAGCAATTATTGGAAGATTGACAATGGGCAATGAAAATAAATTAGCTAATTCAAGCTAGACAGCAAATACTTTCACATAACCAGCAGCATCTTCAAAACCAGGGTAGATGATCTGCAAACAGTTCAAAATTCTCCACAAATACTGTTTACAGCAGACAATGTGTTGACAATCAGACAAGACTGAGATTAAATAGGGTCTGGCCCTATTTGTTATTTTTGTTTGCCAAACATTCCTTTTATAAAATACACTATATTTGGGTTTATTTTGTTGTTCACACATCTCACATGAGTATCACTTTTTAATTAGCAACACTAATGAGGGCATATGACTCAAAAATCATATTAAAATCTTTGCTGTTTAAACAGCCTAGATTTACAAATATCTCAGCAAAACGACCATGTCATTTGGTACCAAAACACCCTCATCACCTTCTCTAAACCCTCTTGTCCTGAAGGAAAATGTATTTCAGCATCATATATATGAAATAACAAATAAAGAAATGTCTTCAGTAGGAAAAAAAAACCCCAAAATCCAAACTCCGTGTCTAAGGAAATAGTTTTTATTCTCATTTCTATTAGGTGAGCTGAAGAGATACCCGTTGAGCTGGATCCGTAATGGCTTACACTATTCCTACCTAAGAGGACTTTCCAGTGGTCCATGATGGAAGAGACTTGGTGTGGTCTGTTCCCAGGAACAAAACACTACTTCCCACGTGCTGAAATATTGCTTGACTGATACAGTTCCTACTTTTTATACATATATTAGTAGTAAAAGACAAAAAGGAGCTCGTACACAGTAGATTTGATTTTATCCTATCTAAGGTCCACAAAAATAGATATGAAACTTCCTCCCCACTCCTGATGAAGAGCTGTATTTAATGAAAATCAAACCACTAACACAAATTTTAGACTTGTCACATATTTCTGGTCTCAGAAGTGCTGTCTACTGCCAGTTGTATAAGGAGAACAAAATCACTCCTGCAGCAAACAAGGAATTATGTTGGTCTTGCTGCTCTGGGCTGAGAGCAGACTTGGATTTGATATATGTAGGACTATCAAGAAGCGGGGATTAATACTGCAATGCTTAAATTTTAACTACTATAAGTAATGCTAGTGGCACCCCCTCAGAGAACAGAATATTGACTATCTCTCTCTATATTTTATATATATATATATATATATATATACAATGCAATTTCTTCACTCAAATAGAGGTTGAGC